>PVKA01018280.1:0-44388 GCA_004027165.1 Ctenomys sociabilis
ACAAGTAAAATCAATTGAGTCAGATAAGGCAAAGTGAATGGCATATGCTGCAGGATACTAATCAGCTTTTCTTCTGGATGGTTAACAACCTAAGATCCCAAGTCAGAGTTGAAGAAATAGAAGAGCCACAAGGCCAGTCAACATTTTGGCCCTAGCCTTTCAAGGTCAGCGAAGACTCAGGACATAGGAGAACCTGTACTGCAATATTAGAAAACTCTCCATGTTTCTGCCATGAAAACCTCCCAGTATGACACCTTTTCACTCTAATTCTATAGTTCATATCTACTCTCCTTATAACACACCACTTTCTGTTCTACAAACTTATAGCTAAAATAAAATAGATAATAAAATAAGCAGTGATCTAAAAAATAACACTTTTTGAAGAACTAATATCTATTGCTATCAGACCCAGAAGATTCCCAAACTGAGTTCCCTACTTGTGAGAATTAGCTCGATTGTCATTCAAAAGGCACATTTGAAAGTATCTTTCTAACTTTTAGATCAAGGGTTAAATTTTCTAGTATTGTGAATTCTATACCTGCATCATCTAAAAACATAGTATATTTCTATTAATCAGCAGTTACTCATTGCAGTTATTGATGCTTATTGGCAAGTCATGGAGTCACTTGCAAATGACAAAGTCAATTATAGGTACATAACAGCGTATCAGTGTATTCTAAAGAAATAGCTTGCATTTTATTGCAATCTTTCTAGATTTGCCCATTTGCAAGGAGAAATGTGTAAGCCCTTCTCAGCTGCTCGTATTGCCAAGTTTTTCTAAGTTGGAGAATTGCTATCTTCACATTTCACCCTACTATCCTTGTGTTTGAGAGTAAACCTTGAGTTTTCAATGCACATTTATTGTGCTTCATATCTACTCCAGATTTTAATATTTCTATTCTATATCTATCTCCAATTGGGCAAATATTTTTATACAGGTTTGAAGTGATTATTTATTTAGAAATAAAATCATATTTTGCATATAAGAAATTATTTATTACTGAATAAGGCAAATGTAATAGAAGAAATGCAGTTGCTTTCATATCTATAATTTTTATTGACAAGCTAAATATATATTTTTATTGACAAACTATATGTATGTATGTATGAATGTATGTATATATAGTCTCTGTTATCCTTTTTTATTTTTCTGTATTTTTTTTTAGAAATTCAGTTAAATTTTCCTTTAGATTCTTTCATCTTTACCCTTACTATCTTCAGATCTTGTCTTTAATATTTACCTACAATCCCCTTCCTGACATTTATGTATACTATTTAAAAATCTGTATATTTTGCCTTTTCTACTTGTCCCTTATATTCCTTGGAAAATATACTTTTAATGTGTTTAGAATTTTATAGCAATAAAACTGCTATACACATTATGAAATGCACTCATCAGTGCATAAACCATGACTGTATAACTCTACCTACCCTAAAAAATTACTGTAAAGGTTTTTCCAGTCTAGAAAACAAAACATTTGGGGAAAAGAAATAAACATTTATAGCATACAAAAAACCATAAATGTTAGGGTCAGTGTATTTGGATTCTCACATTCATGCATTAATGCTGATATTTTGAAAACAGACATGCAGTTTCCCATATTAAAATTGAGAATTAAGGGTAAAATGCAGAACCAACATTTAAAAATATCTTCTGTATTGTGTATGGCCCAGAGAAGTCCTGAAACACAATTTTGAAATGTGGTAGTGATGTTGAAATTAATTGTTAAAAGCCAACATAGGATTACAGAAAAAAAATTCCACTGAACTCTCCCAGTATGATTTCTATTATTGCTATCTCTCTTTACCAGCTCGAAAGGCAAAGTGGAACAAAAGCTCACTCTTCAGGCCCTTTAATTTCTATTTGTCCTTTTTCAGTTATTAAATACATTTTAAAATTCTGTTATTTCAATATAATGAAAGATTTTGTTAATCTACTTAAAAGATGATTTTAAAAGCTTTTGGTGACTTTTCTTATCCCTTGTTTATAAGAAACTGCCAATATTTTGAAGAATTAAGAAATGCTATAGATACAATTGTCATATTGTCATTAACTCAGAATACTTCCTACAGATATGTTACTAATATAAAAATATGTTCTACATTAAACAAATTCTAATGATGAGACATATCTCTGATAATTCTTTAAATGTAAGCAATGAAACTGATTCATTCTTAAACGGAAGACATTACATTGTATCTCTTTTTTTCTTTAAAACATTGTGCTCTTTACATTATTAGATGCATAAATGGCACTCCCAAGAATTATCTAGATCGTTCTCAAATTGTGGACTTGATGTTCACAATCAACAAAATTCTCTGAAAATGGTACAAGAGCGCCCAGGAAATTGGCATACAGCAGCTACCTGTGGTGCTCTCGCTTCATCAGCTTGGCCAGCCAGGGCACAGCACACCTGTCGCCCCTGGTTCATGTCCGTTGCCAGCTTCCCACTGGAGTTACAAGGAGTCCCTTCCTTAGCATCTTGGAGTTTGCAAACTGACGCACGTGGAAGCAGTAGGTTTCCTGTACAGAGACCCTGATCCACCACAAACAGGGCCCAGGAGTGCCAGGTATCAATGCCCAGTGCTAAGTCTCCGCCCACAGTGAGGAGGAGTCGGTGAGTAATCACTCTCGCTTCTTGATCCTGCTGTAAAATCTCTAGCATGTGCGCTAGGCAGCTCCTTAACAGCAATGCTGAAGGAGTGAAGGCCCGCAGCCCTAATCAACGCAGAATGTTAAACTCCCAGAGAATTTTCTGGTTTCATCTTCTTTTGAGATAGCATCTCCCTCCCTATTGGTGAGCAGTATTATTAGTGCTGTATTAGTTTTTAGTTTACCTTCTTCAAGCTGTTTCCCTCTATCTCTTCTCGCTGTGCCCATTCTTTCACTTCTGTTTTCTAGAGTCATTTTTCTGAAGTCCTATTTCAAGCTCTGCTTCTGTTGTAACCCAAGAATCCAGGTATAGCATGGTCCACTCCCCCAAAATTCAGCAGGTTTTCATGGAACTGCAGAGAATAAGGACGCCTTAAACTCCCTGACGATTCTCTGGAGTCATCTTCTCTTGAGGAAGTCTCTCCTCCAATGATCAGTAGTTTAATTCTCTTTTTAGTTTATCTTCTAAAAATGCAATCATGACCTTTGAAGGAGTGCTCATATTTCTAGGTTAATAAGGAAACATCGCTGATTATCAGCATGTTTGTGGTTTCCAAATCGTGGATAAGGGCCTCGACTGATCTGTCCAACTCAGCAGCTACTCCCTCCGGAGGTAGAGGCACCCACTTCTAGAAGCCACGCCCACTGCTGCCACCTTCTGGTCCTGAGCGTTAGCTCTGATTCTCCACCGCAGCATCAGTTTCCAAGACAAAACTTTAAATTTGTTTGTATAGATTTATAGTTGGATAAAACAGACATTTGTATGATTTTTCAAATTACACATTGAATATTCAACAGGAACACGTCTTCATTTTCTTGACACCTTATTGTATTTAGAAACTATTTTAAGCTTCCCCACACTGCAGTCATAACAATACAGCTCTCTTCTTTGTCCCAAGCCTATGGCAACTACTGTGATATAAATACTGCTGTCTTCATTGCCAAATTATTGTACCTTTTGTACTGCCTTAAATTTAAATTCTTTACGGAAAATCAGCTGAATGCCACTTCCATGTCAGTGGGAAGTTATAACAAAGCTCTAGGTCTACACAAGCATTTCATGGACTAGGCATCCGTGGGCCTCATATGGCTCAGATTGGCTCACGGGCTCAGGGCCAGGGGCACACGTGATGTGGGCAGATGGCAGTGAAGGTAATCCAGGCCACACCCCAAGCTTCCCGTGCACTCTCTGGAGGCAGTAGCATGCTGCTCGTGAATTATGCTGATATTACATTGAAGGTGAGAAAAACGCTAAAGGATCAGATAGAAAAACAGTAAATTGAGACACATTCTTCAGATTTTAGTCAACAGTTAAATGCTGAGCCAAAGCCAGGGGAAATATTTTCTCCTTCATTAGAACAGCATGTATCTTATTAAAAATGATACAAGACTGGGCATGGTGGTGTGTACCTGTACTACCCAGCATTTGGGAGACTGAAAACAGGAGAATCACTACAAATCCGATCTGTGTAGTGAGGCACTGTAGACCCTCTACTAAATACATTAAAAAAAAATAAAAATGATACAAAACTGAGATGATTATAATAACAAATCTTACTGGTATCTTCTTTAATAGAACTTCAGGCTCCACAGCGTGTTCACTCTATGCCAATTTTGCAGTCTCAGTTCTATCACTGGAAGGTGGAGTCCACTAGGGTCTCTCATCATTCTCTAGCATGAAGTCAAGGTTTTGCCTGCACTGAATTACACAGTTAATGGTAAAAGCCCCTCCTGGCTTTATTCCAGTCTCTCAAACAAGCAAATTGGAGCGGAGTTTGTAAATTCAGGTATGTCAACAGGGTAGACCAAATCATAGAAAGCAACTTCTAATATGCAGTTTAACTATAAGGAAAAAATCATAAGTCATTAAACAATTATAAAAAAAGGTAAACTGGCATCATATTTCAGGGTTTAAGGAACAATAAGGGATGGAGCCCATCACCCAGTGAATAAGACACTGGACTGTGCTGTTACCATTGAATTGTGTAAGCTGTGTATACTAGAGCTTGTTGAATAGTTTTTACAGAAGTCTGTAATCTAACTGTTGTGTGAATCCTCTTTATTATTAAGATCTGGCAACTAGTGTCATTTGTAAATCAATGTCAGAGCTCAAGAGGGGTCGAATCCCAGTGAACAATCTTGGAATAAAGACTGTCATGTCTATACACCATTATTTTAGGGTGATGTTCATTCAGTTCATTTTGTAATTCATCCTGGATTCATTAAATCTTTTTTTCCCTTTAGTATTGGAGAATATACTCTTAGGTTTTACACTGCGTGACATCTCTAGATCCTCTTTTATTTATTTATTTATTTATTTATTTATTTATTTATTTATGTATTTATTTATTTTTCAGGAGACAAGGTTTCAGCAATTCCTAAGTCATCAAACAGTAGACTCGAACTTATGGCCTTCCTGCCTCAGTGTCCCTGATCTGGGATTACAGGCATGTGCCAGTACATCAGCTGGGTCCCTCTGGGTGCCTTTCTTTGAAGGTCTAGTGCAATAAAACATGACTAGAAATGATGTCAGTTCAGAACAGACCACTAACCGTGGAAACAGTAGGCAGGGTTTAAAGGACCTCACCTGAATTCATTTCAACTCTTCAAAACTGGGGCTTGAGCCAAAATTTTTATAATCACAAGCCCATCATTTACCCTCCCCAGGATTCCTGAGAGTTTGCTCCTCTGCTGAGAAAGAGGAAAGGAATCAGCTGGCAGTGACTTAGTGTTTAGTTTCTGGTTGTCATCTTCTTTCAACCTTTCTTTCCATTTTCCAGCTATCAAATATAAACATCTAAATCCTTAAGGCCAATAGTAAATTATTATAGCCAATTACCTTTCCCAAAGCCTAGATTAATACAAGATATGCAGATTGGCTTTATGATAAGGACTGTGATTTATGGCATGAACTTAGGTCCAAACAGCAAGCCATGATCAGTGTTGTGCGTTTCTGCTTAACTGCATGCAACATCACTGCCTGGTGGGGTGTGTTTCTGCACGCAGCTCTTATTCATGTGCATGCATTTTCAATGTGATATAGACTGTCATTTGTAGTGATTAATCTTTCCATGGATATTTGTCTAGTGAATGGCTTTGGAACAAAGAGAGCTGTCTTCCTCTGAAACCAATCCCAAATAGATTTAGTGCACATTTTTAAAAAAGTATGCTTCCAAAGTACAGGGATGCAACGTGCTGCATGTGTAGAGATCTGCTAAGCCCATCTGAATAACCTCTAGGAGACATGAGGTCAAAAGAGTGGGCCCAAAAGTTGGTGTTGTGCATGTCTTTCTGTGCTTGACCCAGGGCCTCACATCTTGCACTAGTCAAAAATCTTGCATTCTGTCTTCTTAGCTTGCCAATAGGGCTTTTGCCTATGCCATGGAAGAATGCTTCTGGATACATGAAGCTTAACCTAGACTTCTACTTGCACATCTTCCTGCCTTGTTCTTTCTACCTTATCCATTTTAACCTAAGACTTGGTTTTTCCTTTCAGTCATTCTGTTTTGCTGTTATTCTTGTCTTACTTTTCTTAATGTCTGATCTTGGACACTGTTGTTATGCAAGCTAAAATCTGGCACCTCTTACCTGTTTTCTTAACAAACTTGGCTTTTTTTCATTTGCAGAAAATCCAACCAACATTCTTAGAAATGTTCTTTCTAACCTCAAGAGTCTTCTGCCCTCAGTTCCTTCTCTGGACTCAGGGTCAGGTTCCTAACTGTGCTTGCAACTGAGTCTTTATCTTTGTCCTGGTATTAATCCAGCCGATGTTCTGAGCTCTTTGTCTTGATATTTATGGAAGAAAAAAAGTACTGCATGACAGCAGCAATATGTGTAAGATTTATTAAAGATTCAGGGAAAGTTTACAGCACAGTGGTATACAAAGGCTAGGAGCTCACTTTGTTTTTCTTGTTAGAGAGCAGATACTTAACACACTCTGGCGAGGGGCTGGTGGCCAGTGGTTCCACTCTTGGTTTCTCTCTCCACCTCTTTCTGGTGCCCTCTGTTCCCCAGTAAACTGCATCACTCTGACCACCATCCACTTGCTTCTGGACGCAATAAGTCAATGGCAGGCTCCAGCCCAGGATCAGAGCATAGTAGGAAGATGGAGAATTACTTATTTCTACCTTCCTGTACCCTGCAAAGGGCTGGCAGAAGCCATCTTCCTCCCAAAGGTCACAGGCTCTGCAAAGGACCCCTCTGACACAATCTCTGGCCCCCTGAGGCCTCAGATACCAATAGCTGCTAACTGTTGTAGCTGTTTGTTGCATCTTGCCTCACCACCTCCTCTGCTTACACCCCTGACTCCGTTGTTAATAAGCTGGGGTTAACATGTTGACTGTGTCACCTGTTCCCATCTAGACAACCTTCAGGGCCAGTACAACCAAAAAACAAATACTCATTATATCTCACCCCAATTGTCTGGTGAGGAAGATGAGAATCAGAGTGAACAAGATCACTGCTATAGTTTGATCTTAAGTGTTTCCTAAGGCTGATATGTTCAGAGCTGGGGCTTGGGGAAGGTCATTGGGGGTGGGTGTGTACGCTGGAGGGATTCTACACTGGCGGTTTCTGGTGGAGAGTGCTGCTGCCTAACTGGAGTGGGTTGGCCACTGGGGCCATCTCTGAAGGGTGGATCTTGTCTGTGGCTCTTCCCTACTCACTCTGCATCCTGACTACTGTGGGTTGAAGAGCTTTCATCTGTCATGACCTCTGCTATGTCATTTCTGCCTCAAAGCGAGCTGATCTACACCTCAACCTGTGAAACCACAAGACACAAGAAATGGGTTCTGGGCCTCAACAATGAAAATGTGCTTAATGCCATCACTTGACCTCTCAGGAGAAGATCCATGTCCTAGCCCTGGGCGAATTGTTTGAAAAGCTTGCACCAATTTCATCAGGTCACCTTGGCCTTCACGCCATGTGTGGTTCACTTGCTTGGCTTCATTCATAAAATGGTCATATTGGCAATTGTACTTTTAAACATAGTTCTGTTTATTTTATATACCTTTTAATATTTAAAAATTGAGTAACAATAAGGTTCATTTGAAATTTTTCCAAGCATAAAGTAGCTATGTGATTTATATTGAAAATAAGTGAATAAAGTAATTTTCTAGTCCAGATGGCATTCAATAATTACTTTATGCTCCCCAATAAAACATGTGTTTCTCACAATGTATTGCTCACAATTATCTCTACCTGTCTATCACTTCGAGAAAAAAAATAAAGAAAAGTAATAAAATTTAATGTGGCAGGCACAAGAGGGACAGTAAAAGACATTCTCAAGAATGGTTTTAAATTTGTTTTTAGTGAAACCCATTAAGGAAGTTCTAGACAGTCATGAAAAAAGAAAAGCATCTGTGCTAATGAAAATGAGTTTGGTCTCATGAATTCTTCAGGACCACAGAGCAGGGTGCTCTTCTCTGACTGACTGCTCAGCAGAATTCTTGTCCCTGCTATTAATTGTATTTTAATACAAATTAAAATCCTCCGTGTATTAATGATCTTGTTTCTCTTTAAGTACCATGTCGAATTTTACTTAAAGTGATCTTTACAAACTTTACCTGACAAATTAGCCACTATATAAATAAAAGACCAATTTGTAAGAAATAGTATTCTTTACTCCTTTGCATATATCATACAGTGTCTTAATTGTATTTCCTAATTGATCTGGAAGGAAAGAGAAATTCCTTCTGTTCTCTGTTTGTCTGTCTGTCCCTGTGTATGTGTGTGTCTCTCTCTCTGTGTTTCTCTGTGTCTCTCTATGTGTGTCTCTTTCCTGTTCTTTCTCTGTCTCTCTATCTCTGTTTTGCTCTCTCCAAATACATGCACATGTATAAATACATACTGTATTCACATCATAATGATTTGTAATGTAAAATACTGTATTTACTTTATAAATTCCTATGCAGTGCCAGCTCTGGGCTGGATAGCTTGCAATACATACAGATGGCTGAGGTGTTTATTTTTAATAAATATATTATTTTTAATCTTGAGTAAAACAGAAATTCAAGACTAAATTTTTTAAATAAATTTTCTTTTACATTTGATGAAAAGTGTGTAAACTAAAATTTTCAACAATAGCAATATGTAAGTTTTTCCAATAATAAAATGGTCAAAAGGTGCGCCAAGTCAGGTAACACAAAGGGTCATCAACGTGGCATTAAAGTACTATAAAGTATATTGGTGGAATCAGAAAATCTCAAATCAAGGAAGTTGTATAACTCCTTAAAGACAGTTTTACCCAAGATAGGTTACAAGCACAAGATCACTCCTCCCATGGCCACCAGTGCTGAACCCACTTGACCGCTTTTGTGCCACGGTTCCTCTCAGACCAGGCGCATGACCAAGGACCGCATACTCTCTGACCTGAGCACATAAAAATCAGAGCGAGACTGTCCTGGGATGGCGTGGCTGGCAGAGAAGATCGTCGGTTCAGCCCCTTCCTTCCTCCCCTGAGCCAAGAGTGCCACTGGTCAGAGAAGTCTAAGATCTGCCCCTCCCTCCTTCCGCTGATGAGACTCAGAGCCCAGAGATCTGTGGGAATACCAGCGACCCAGTGGATCCTGGATGGACAGGCAGAACGTGACGCACAGAAGTATCTCGTGCAGTTAGGGAAGATGTATTTAGAGAAGTCTTTAAAGGACCTTTTCATACGTGATGCCAGGCCAAAGATTGTGGGCACTTGAATTCTGTAAAATAACCCAACATAGTCCAATAATCCATAATATTAGTGAGTTATCAGCACAACTGAAAATTGTCTGAAGTTATTCACTTAAGCCTTTTACAGCTCAGCATATTTATATAGCTTTACTTTTCATACTTTGTGGAACACCCAAAACAAAAAGGGAGATATAAATAAAAGACCAATTTGTAGTGAAAAAATATGTATGCATACGAGATAGATAAGATAGATATACAGCTACTTTCTCTTAGTTCAATGAGAAGAAAAGTTTGTACTAATATTGGTTAGACAAGATATCATGTCTGCATCTTGTCCTCTGAATTAATACCACAAAGACAACAGTATGCAGTGTATTAATTATTGTAACAATCCTATCAACCTGTTTTGAAACTGTTTCACTGCTATTTTATCTTTTTTCTCATTAAAATGAATTTTAAAAAAAGAAATAAATCATGCAATAGTAACAATACCAGCCAACAGATGGTGGGTTAGGAGAATCAGGGTTGTGCTTAGGAACAAAGACACTAGGAATAGAAACAGGCAGGGAGGGTCACTCACTTTTCTTTTCTTATATTTTCCTCCCTCCCTCCCTCCCTCGCTCGCTCTCTCCATTCCTTCCTTCCTTCTCTACCTTTTTCTTTTCTTCTTCTTTTCCAAATGACTAAAGAAAATTCCAGCCACAAAGTAACCTCATTTCCAAAATTGAGAGACAAAGATCAGACCTAAATCCAGCAAAAAAGCACCTGCAACTTTGGTGAGAGTGCACAATTGAGGAATCTGACTTTGACCTACCACAGATCAATAGACACTAGACAAATTTCACTAGTTAATTTGTTTTCTACCTGATTGGTTTCCCTTTTGGTTTTGGCAGGATTAGTGTTCTGTTCTTTATTTTGTTAGTTTGTTTTTATTTTTTCTGTTTGTTTGTTTTCCCTTACTTTTCTTATTTTATCTCTGTTCTGTTTTTCTTTTTTAAGGTTGTTTTTTTCACTGTGTAAGGATATTTTCAGCTACTTTTCTTTCTCCTCCTTCTTTTCTCTCTCATTCATGATTTAGATCTCTAACTTTTCCTTTTGTTCTGTTCTATTCATCCTCTTCCTTTCTTCAGGCAATTATCTCACTTGACTTTATGATATTTTCATGTGAGTAAACATTGCCACTTCTTTTTCTATTTCACTTAAAAATTCCTATGCTTTCTCTATTCCTTCTCTCCTGTGTTCTGTAATTACCCAAAACATGGCTGACCATCATATGCCTTCCAGTGTTGCTCCAATTATATTTAACATGATTATTCAACTCTCCATCTTTCCTTCATCCTCTTGAAACCTCACCCCCACCCTGCCACACACAGTAGGGTAAAATCACTCTATAACGTGGAAAATTGCTGCATGCGTATTCCTGGTATAAGTTGGACCATATTATATCTCTGTAAACTTTCCCACTATAGTTATGGATATCAGGATAACAGTTACCATAGTTTGACTAGTTGCTATTAGTTCATTGAAAGGAAAGAAAAGGCCCATATTACTTGATTGATTTTTCACATCTATATCTTGTACCATGAGCATCTAGTTGGGAGATAGCAATGGGCAACATACTGAACAATTGGCTTTCTACATACTAAAGAATGAAATGAGACCTGTATCTATCACTACAGACTACATTCAAAATGGATCATAGACTTAAATATCAAAATAAAAGCACTAAATTTGCTGGAAAAGAAAATAGGTAGAAATCTTTTAAGACATACGTACAGGCAGAAACTTCAGGAACAAAATCTAAACTGAAAGAGAAATACAGCAAAGAATCAACAATGGGGTCTCACCTTATTAAAAAACTTCTGCTCAACACAAGAAATCATAAATAAAGGGAAAAAACAACCCAAAGAGTGGGAAAAATATTTAGTCAACAGTCTCTCTAAGGATTCATATATAGAACATATAAAGAGTTAAAAAAAATCAAGACCACCCAAATTCAAAGACCTAATCTAAAATGGGCATCTGAGATGAACGTACACTTCTCAGATGAAGAAGTATAAATACACATTGAAGTGCTTCACATCATTCATTAGCCATTCAAGAGATGCAAATTAAAATAACATTGACATTTCATAGCACTCTAGAACGAATTACTGTCCTCAAGAAATCAAACAATTTAAAAAAGAAATCAAACAATAGCAAATGCTAGAGGGGCTATAGGGGTATAGAATGGTGCAACCACTGTAGAGGTTCCTGAAAATACCAGGATTGTAGGATTCAACCAATCTATTCCCCTTTGAAGTGTTTCCCCCAAAGCATTAAAAACATACCACAGCGATGTAAGTGTACTCATATTGACAGCAGCATGATTTGTAATAGCCAAATTTTGGATGCAACTTAAATACCCACTAGCCAAGGATAAAATAAAAAAAAATTGTGGTTCTTTTTATATGATGGAGAACTACTTAGCCATAAATGACAAACTTGCAACTTTTGTAAATAAATGGATACAACTTGAGACCATACTCATAAGTGAAATAAATCAGACCCACCTGTGTAAACATTGTATTGTCTCACTAGCATGAAAAACTGAAAAAGCAAATAAGGTCCAAAATGTATGATAGATATTGTGAACTGGGAAGAAATGGTTCAAAAGAAACAGCAAACTCTGATGGAAGAAAGGGGAGAGGGAGGAAGAGAAAAAAAAAGAAATATATGTATAGCAAGAACAAAGACAAAAACAAAATATAAAACAATAAAATAGTACAGAATTTCAAAACAAGAACAGAAAATTAACAATGAATTTTATTGCAATTTATTTATTTATCTATTTATTTTGGGGGGCAGAACCAGGGATTGAATTCAGACCCTTGTGCGCTTATTCCACTGGGCCATCTCCCCGGCCCTTGACAATGAATTTTTTATTAAGTATTGTTATGATCAAATATGTTGCTCAGTTTAGCAGATATAGGCATGCAAGACTAATCAGGGAATTAAGCATTAACTCTTCCTTTCACTAAACCTAATTTTTTTTCCTTGTCTTTTTTATTTTTTAAAATTTATTTCAGGGGGCCTGGGGCGATGGCTCAGTGGAATAAGCACTTTCCTGGCAAGTGCAAGGGCCTGAGTTCAATCCCTGGTTTCTCCAAAAAAAAAATAATAATAAAATAAAATTTATTTTGAAGAGAGTATGAAAGTAATAGATAAGACATTAGAAATCATACACATTAAAAGAACGTGATGGAAGGTATTCAAGCACAGTTGCTGTATTGCATATTTCTGTTCTCAGTAAAGTTGCCTATATAACAGATATTAGCATATAGAGTTGGAGAAAGAAAAAAATAAACATTAACAGCTAGCTTCAAAAAACCAATAGGAGTCAGCAGTACAATCATCTCTACTCTCCTGTGTGTCTATTTACATATATATTTATACACGAGATATTAAGATCATTATATAGCTAGTTTCTTTTAGTTCATTGAAATAAAGGTTTGTACATACATTGCTTCAGCAAGACATCATGCCTATATTCCCTGTCCCCTGAACAATTACTACACAGATTATACACATGGATTAATTGTTGTAACTCTCCTACTAACCTGTTTTGAAACTCTATTTTCTTGTTATTTTATTTTCTCTTTAAAATTACAGATTAAAAAATAGTTTCAGGGACTGGAAAATTACACTGAGGTCTATCCTGAAGTCCACCTTCCCCTGCCTGGCACACATTATCCTGACTCTTCAAAGAGCCAAACTGCATGTCAGGACTCGGCTAGACTGGGGTCTATCAGGACAGTGCCCCAGGAGGCAAACACACTCACTTAAAAGAAAGCAACTCCCCTCTTTCTCCTCTCTGTTTCCACAATTTTGATAGAACAACAGTTGGGCTCTTTTTTCCAAACAGCTACTTGCCCGCTATACCTTCAAATGAGCTTCCTAATCTACAGACATCACCATTATTTTATTAGAGTACAATGTGATCTGGGGAAGTTTTACGCTTGACTAAAGTTCTCCGAGGCCCCTCTGCACCCTTCTATGTAAACTGCACTTGAGAGAGGACCTCCGGCTTTCCACGCCTGCGGGGCCTGCTTTAGTTCCTCATCCTCACCCTCCCCTCATTGATGCTCTCTGGCCAGCCTCGCCCATCTTGAGCAAGAATTCTTTAAGGCCAGTTGATCTAAAAGCCTCACTTCTGGTGTTTTCTACAAGTAATTTTCCATCTACTGACCCTAACACCATGCTGTGCTATTGCAGTTTGGTTCAGCCTCTTCAAACACTGCAAAAAATTCCATCAACATGGTGTCTGTCTCAAAGGTCATGAGTGGAGTCTGCATCATGCTTTAACAGCATCATGGAATAGTTTTATCTGTGACAGCTTTTCCACTTGCTTTCACCCTGTGAGTGGATGGTTATGTATCTATCTGCCCTTGGAAAAGAATCTGGAGAATGTGTGCCTTTAAAATTTCTACTCACATGCATATGTGTACAGATAAATATGTGTGAGTGATAATAGATAAATAAAACTTTAGAAAGTATAAAAACTAGAGGGCTAGGGAGCTAGCTCCATGGAATAAGTGCTTGTATGACAAGCACAAGGTCCCAAGTGTGATCCCTGATACCACCAAAAAAAAGTATAAAAATTAGAAATGGACTTATAAGTACTTTCACATATTCCAAACTTTACGATTGCTGCTATAAAGTGAAGATGTAAATAAGAGAACAAAGCATAAAACAAAAACAATCTTTGCCCTACAAATGATATTACTTGAATTGATATGAAGTGTAACTTGTAAACCATGGATTTAGAACTTACTGTCACTTAAGAAAGAGACTTACTTTTTTTTCACTTCTGCAAATTGTCAGAATATCTATGAAACATTCTGAAACAATGTTTATGTAGAGCAGATATCCAAGAACTTCTTGCTGAATTAGATTTCAAACACAGAAGAAATAATAAACACAAACACAAATGTGAAGGGAGCACCAGCTTCTCAATCAAGAAATCAAAGGCACGTCCTGACATTTTATAGGAATATACTCTTCGAGCTCCATCCTGAATGAAAGACCATTAGAAATTGATAGTCTTCTATTATATGGGTTGAAATATTTCCTAGAATATATTCTAAGCATGCCTCAGTTGTCCGGCGCCGCTCCCGTCCCGCGGAAGAAGACACTCAGACACTCAGCAACGGGTTCAGCAAGCCTTTATCGAGTGGGATGCAAGCCTCTACATGCGTCCGCTACCCGCGGCTCCTACCGTGCAAGCATCTATCAGGTGGGATGCAAGCCTCTACATGTGTCCGCTACCCGCGGCTCCTATCGTGCAAGCATCTATCAGGTGGGATGCAAGCCTCTACATATGTCCGCTACCCGCGGCTCCTATCGTGCAAGCATGGCGGATCTCGCGATACAGCAAGCTATATAGATTTTACAAACCAATCACAACAGGAGGGGCCCAGGCACAGCAACAAAAACCCGGAAACCGGAGGTGGGCGCTATCTTAGCAGACACGATGGGCGGGGGAGCCAAAAGCGGCCGGCATCTCAGAGCGGCTCCCGACACTCAGTAAATACATATCCATTCTGTGTGGAGTGGTTTGGGGTGCCTGTAATATTGTCCACTGCAGTCTCCCTCACTCACCACTACCCTCTGCCATGTCACCATCGATAGCCAAGTCTGCTGACACAAAATAAACTGAGACCAGCAAAATCCCTCAGACTGAACAACATTCTACTTGAAACTCCAAGTCCGGGCGTGGTGGCGCGCGCCTGTAATCCCAGCACCAGGGAGGCAGAAAGCAGGAGGATCACTGTGAATGTGGGCTGCATAGTGAAACCCTGTGTACAAAAAAAAAAGAAAAAAAAGAAAAAAGAAAAACTAAAAAATAAAAAAATAATAATAATAAAAAAAAAGAAACTCCAGTGAACCATGCCAGCCTCTTTATAGCATAGGCTCACTGGTGAAGATAGTAAATCTATAGAATTAAAGTTTAAAGCCACAGCTAATTAATGTTAACACTAGAAACGCAGGCTCAATTTTTAAAATTCTTACTTCATTTCCTATCTAATTTTTATTTTCTTATTGCTGATAATTCAACTCATATGGCCTTGTACATGCTAGCTAAGTGCTGTTACAGCCTGAGACTTGTCTTTCTATAATTCTTATTTAATTTTCTATTTTCTTTGATTTAGTTTTGGTTTTCTTTTTCATAATCTTATTGAAGGACAAATAGCAATGAGACAGTTTCAAATCAAATTAGTAGACAGATTCAATAATTAATGCATTGCATATTGCTTTCATAGTGATATTTTGTTGTATATGATATTCTACTTACAAACACTATTAGAGCAGATGCCTCTATTTAATGAATTAAGAGAATGTAGCTGTATACCTATCTTTTTTTAAAAGCTAAATTATAGTATAGTTTCAATAATTAATACTTTTTACATTGTTATTTTCCTAGTGGTTATCCATAGTACAAGAAGTAGACAGGATATCCTGCCCAAACACCATTAGTGCAATTCTTTCTTCTCATAGAATTATGCAAAAGTACTGCATATTTATCCTAACAGTACTGTTTATACAAACACAGAATGGTCCTTCCTTTGTATCCCCTTTTTTTTTGTTTAGTCCTATTGGAGATGGGTATTCTATGGAACTTGGGGCCCTCACATTGACCTGAATTCCCAGTTTACCCTCCCTTAGGCTGGGCTCAAAGTTACTATATATTCTTATTCAAACTGTAATTATTTATTAATATATGTTATATGGCTGTTCACATGTTAAAAACAAAGCCATTCAACAGTATCTACTAAGAATAAACATCTTTTCTCAATTTGGCTATAAGATCTTACACAGTATTGAGTGCATGAAGATGTGAAAAATAAATTCATTAATAAAACAAACCACAACTTCGTCCCGACCTTGTGAATTTATCCTTCTCTCTCTGGATCTCCATTCTAGGCCTTCTAGAATCCCTTTCAACATTTGGGGCTGCTCCACAATTTCTAAATAGTTTTCAGGTTGTCGCGTTTGGAGGTAATAGTGGGAATGGGGAAGCAAAGTTGTATTTGCATGTTCTTTGTAGTATATGGGACTTGAAAAGAAGACAGATAAAGGCCAGGGCAGACCAATCTGTGAGGATTCCACTGGCTGAGCTGGGAACAGTGGTGCCTGCTGGTAATTTCAACTCTGAAACACTGAGTCAGGAGAATCATGACTAGGCACCCAGCCTGTCAACTCAGAAGCTTAGTCAAAGCCCACCACAACACACAGACCAAAAAGTGTTGAGATGTCACAGTGGATGAAGGTGGTAGTTTTAATCTCCTATAACCAACAAAAGAATAAATAAGCAAAATGTAAGCAAAAAATAGCAACCAGTTGATTCCATCTAATTTCCCAAATGACTTTAATCACAGTGTCTGCATTTGTTCCTCTTCATAAAAATACCTTTCTGTTTTAAAACTTATTTTCCCTGTTTTATATAATAAGGTCCTAAGCCTTGCCCCTGATAAGGCTTTTTGAAATAAACTCTTGCTGCAGTGGCAGTACTGACGTGAAATAGTAGCACTCTGGAAGCCTGAGGCAGGAAGATTTCAAGTTCAAGGCCAGCTTGGGCTACTTTGTATTTAGGGAGACCCTATCTCAAAACAGAAAAGATAAATAAAAATGACTGGGGATGCAGCTCAGTGGGAAGAGTTGTGTTCAATCCCTGTCCAGAAAAGCTTCTTTATTTGACAGAGCACATTTCTTATAGAAGTTAGTTACTGCAGCGTTGCTTACATATCCAGCTTATTCACAACATCAACTGCAGCGAAACTCAGCATTGGCCTCCCCCGTTTCCTGTACGCCCCATGACTCTTGGAAGAGTCATCCAGTACCTTCTAGCAACAAAAGGGAAAGAATTCCAGCTCACAGTTTTCATTGTGAGATACAGCATGTGCAGGTATAATTTTTAAAAGTGTTCATAATTCAGGCCTGGGGAGATAGCTCTGCCTGGCACGCACAAGGAACCAGGCTCCATCCCTGGTACTGCATGTCGTGCCAGCCCCATGCTGAGCAAGCCACCAAAATCTGGCGTGGTGGTACAAACCTGTAATTCCAGCACTGGAGAGGCTAAGAACAGAAGGATCACTGTGAGTCTGAGCTGCATAGTGAGAAGCTTCCGCTACTTTGTATACCCTACTCATAAGCCAAGGAGACTGATTCTTGTTTTCTCAATTTTCCTTTTAAAAAACTGTATCAGCACACACCTTCAATGCACAACAAAAGCACACATTGTGAGAAACTGCATATGTGGCTCAGTACGACTGTGTTCACTCCCTTGTCTCCTCTGACACCCGCCACCTTCTGTTTCCCTTGCATCTTAATGAGGCCTCTCTCTGTGTCCTGTTATTTATCTTTTATTTTATTAAATAATTTTAAATTAAGATTGAGAAAGTTTGAACCACACATGTGACCACTGAAAACCCATATGTGACCACGTAAGCTGAAAATCAGACACAACTGAATTATGGGTACACCTCTATGATTTTTTTTCTTTATTACTTGTAGATGAAGGAAAGAAAATTTAATGCTTACTTGTGACTATGGGATCTCTATTTTTATTAAAAATTAAGAGGACCTTTGATTTTGTTTCTTGTTTCTAATGTCTTTAGACATTAATGCATGGCTCAGGAATGCAAAAGCCATGATAAAGAAACTGACAGGCTATTAAAAAGAGGGATTCAAAGGACAAATGTCAAGAAGAAAAATGTAAAAACAATAAACATACAAGAAACACTGAAGGAAGGTGGAGATTTTTACAAGTTCAGAATCCTATAGATTCTATAGAGCATGTTGATTCCATTTAACAGGGAATGAAATGCGAGTTAAATAAAAGAATACTTGAAGATCATCAGAGTAGGAAGGTTGAAGCTCAGTGAAGGCAGTATGATTGCATGTAACAGTATTTATCAATAATAATAAAAATAATAGTCTAATAAAATTACATAAGTATGCCATGAGTTTAATTTTAAAAAATATTTTCATACAGTAAAATATTATATTTTATTATTCAAATGCATTCATTTATTAACATCTGCCTTAGAGATGTACAGTATATGCAGCATCATGTGGGCTCCTGGATAACACATTCTCAAAGATTCCTAGAAAAGTATTTATATTATATTTTATCAATATTTCCCAAATGAGGTAACTATATGTGTAAAATCCGCCTCATCTGTGAAGCTAGTCACTTCCGCTGGCTTATGGACAAGCTGTACAAAAATCTTAATGTTTCTTTATTGGATGCACACTGGAAAAAAATGGCATTTCAACTTCTTTCACTGTTTAGGTAAAGTATTCATGCATTTAAGTAGGAATATTGAGCATAGTTCAATAAAAAGGTTAAGTAAATAATATTGCAGTCCAAATACAGTCAAAGATAAATCATGAAGGTAATAAATGATGATAAGTCTGGAAAATACTGAATGATCTTATTTTTCCTCTGAAAATTTCTCATTATGATCCCTGCCTAGGCCAAATTTACAGTTGCTTATTATGATATGAGTGGAAATGTACAGAAGTTTTCATGGAAATCCATGTCTAGTGTAAATTAGAAGGTCTATGCTTGTGTTTTAAAGAAATTAACTCAGGGCTGGGGATATAGCTCAGTGGCGTGGTGCCTGACTGGCAAGCACAAGGTCCTGAGTTAGATTCCCAGTACCAAAAAAAGATGACTCATGGTGTAAACTTTAACCAACTATCCTTGTTAATTCCTTCCCTTAGAAATGCCATTAAAGAACCAGAAATAAAAATTTAGAAGGTTGTAGAGGAAAGAGAGTAGAAAATTTCACATAAATAGATCTATGCACATGATATATAGTCTGACTTTACAGAGGGACCAGAGTTAAAAGACAGAAGAATTGCCTTGCCTTACTTAATTCCTTGGAAAAGAAATTAGAATGATCTCATTTTGCCTCCTAATATTTCTTGTTATGATCCCTGCCTAGTCCAAATTTACAATTACTTACTATGATATGAGTGGAAATGTATAAAAGTTTTCATGGAAATCCATATTCCACGTACATTATATCTATTTCTATCTAACCACATATTTACATACTTAAATAATGATTTATTCTTTTTATACCCCATTAATACAAAGTGTCTAAGTAAAGACTGAAAAAATGGATGGCTTTCAAAGCAACTAACCTGCATGCTTAGTGTAAATCTTTGAAGTTACTGTATTTAAATTTTTAGTTTTTTACTAGCTCCAGTTAGAGTTAATAATAGAAGCTCTCTACTAGCTTGATTAGGAGAGTTGAGTGGGACAATATATTATGTGAGTGAACATGATAACCCGTAAGGCATGATGCTCATTCTGCTGATGATAGTGTTCATTCTTTTACGGTTTTATTCAGAAGGTATTTACTCAGCACCTAGAGTGTGTCGGGAACTGCCTTACTCTTCACAGGGAATTGGTGAACAATAAAGAAAGAAATCATCATCACCCATCTGGAGACTGAGACCTCATGTGGAGAAAGAGATGGTTAAATAATACACTAGTACCATGGAGAGCATATTACTCTGTTTTCAATACTGTAGTGAAATGCCTGAAACAGGCTAACTTTACAACAAGAAGAAGTTATTTTGCTCATAATTTTGGGGTTCGACGACATGGTTGTAACCTCTTCTTTGCTATGTGAGAGCCCTCTGGCTATGTTAAATCATGGCAGGGACATTGTTAGGAAGTAGGGTCACAGTTTGAAACAGAGAGGCTGGGATCCCACAACTCCTAAGAATGAGTCCCTCGTGGCTTAAAACTTTCCACTGGGCTCCATCTCTTAAAGGTCCACTATCTCGTTCTGGTACCCTGCAGACCTTATTTCATACACATGAACCTTCTGGGGCCAGCAGCATCCAAACCATAACAGAAAGTAATAAATATAATGCACAAATTGTATTAAATCAAGCAAGACAGGATGAAGTAGAGTATGGAGAGATGCAATGTTTGATAAGGTAAGCAGAAATAGGTTCAACTGAAAGATTAGAATTGAACCAAATTCTCAAAAAAGAGAGTAAGCCATGTGGATTTTGTAGGGAGAGTATTTCAGACCAAGGCAGGTGAATTAGCTCAGGCTAGGGCACCTCTGATCTGGCCGAAGAAGATGTGAATAAGAGTTGTAGGTGATGAAGGCAGAGTGATCAATACATAATCAGCAGAGGTAGTTTTGTGTGGAGGCCATTGGTAGGACTTTGGCTTTGACTTTCTATGAGATGGGAAGCTATTGGATGGTCTTGGACACAAGTGTGGCATGCTAACACTTTTTCTAAGAGATTACTTAAAACAAAAAGGCAGTACAGTGAGGGTTATAAGAAAGTAAACCAATGGGGAGCCTTACATAATAATTTAGGCATAAGATGCTTGTGGCAAAAAAATCAGCCACGAAGGTGACAAAAAATTAAAATCTGAACACATTTTAGTAACAGGTAACAGGATTAATTGGTAGATCACATGTAACTTGTATATATTTTCTGCATTCTAAATGAATAAAACTAAGAAAAATACAGACCTGGCCAAGGAAGTGCAAGTAGTTTCTAGTGCAATGAGATTGCCTACAACTAGAAGCTAGGCATCTAGAGTGAAAAGATTCAAGTTTTCTTTCTCTATATGTAACATTGCTTCTCAGTATTATGCTCATGCTATCTAACCATAATGGTCAACATTTTGTCCCAAGCAGTCATATAGACTCCAAACTTCTAGAATTTATATGAGGTACAACTGCTATGGAAGTTTACTGTTTTTGCCTGAGACAGTATAAGATTATCACAACATTTGCAGATCTGAGCAAATAATATTTCACAACATAGAATACATTTGCTAAAATGCTAAGCCTGAGGAATGACTGTTAAGATAAAGTGTGAACAAACCAATCCTTTTTGTAAAAAGTAGAACAATTCTGAGGGAAAGTGAAATCAGTTTTTTCTTCAGTTTTTGTAAGCTCCATGACCAAGTGAAATAGATGAAAACTACTGTGGAAAAACTGAGACAACAACGCCATTAAAACAGTGGTATGAACCTTTCTGTGAATGCCTCTCTATCAGCTCCTTTTGCCTGGGAAGTGGAAAATTCTCATTTAATACAAGAAAGCAACTTGTCATAAGACTTCTTGAATTAAACTTCAGAATAAAAGGAAGTGCAGGCTGTATCTGATGAAGCAATGTGGCCACCCTCTCGTGTCTAACTCAGTTGATACTGCAATAAATTTCTGAGCTCTCTCTGGACAGTGGCCTCTGATTACAGGCGGCTCTCAGAGTTGAGGGGTGATGACACACTAGAATTGTGAGTGTCTAACAAAGGATGCATGACAGCCCACTTGGCAGCATGCTGTATGCACCTGGTCCAGTTAATGACGAATGGGCCCAGCCATTTCAAGCTTCTTGCACTGGAATTTGGCAGGAAAAGAGTGATTTGAAGCCAATTCAGGAAAGAAAACCAAGACAAAAAGTCAGTTGGGTGCCATTTGACTATAGGTTCACTGATAGTCCTGCATAGCTGGAATTTTACTGCACAGCTACTTAGGCCAAATATATCTATAATTATAAGATGACTTTGGACAATCTACCATGGAAACCATTCTTGCTGAGAAGATTGTGTGTGTGTGTGTGTAGAGAATATGTCAGTGGCAGTAAAGCAACAATATCAGTTTTTATATGAAGTCTATAATGATCTCTTATATCAGTTTATGGCTATGAACCTGTAGTGGACAATTTAGATGGCACTTTGATAATTAAGATGAAATAGAAGAAAGGAATATAAAACTTAAAACGGTGCATGAAATATTAGTAGTCAAAATAAGGCTGCTAGATAAAAGAGGCCAAGATGCTCAGTTCAGCTAAATTTCAGGTACACGGCCCTATTAATGCATCATAAATGTCATATTTTACTTAGTTTAGTGTTTTAAGAATGTATTTTTTCCAATTAGATATTTTAAATCTGTCTCAAACATTGTATGGAGTGCCCTTAAACTAAAACATTATTTGATTTTTATATTTGCTAAATATGGTAACTATAGGCAAAAAGAATTCAGTATCAACCAGCAAAATTTTTAGAAGAATATAATTAACTCTAGTTTCATTTTTGTCTTAATCAGATGTGAGATCTTGAATTTTTCATTTAAGTAGTCCATGTTTGTTTACTCAAGCTGAGACTCGGATGTCAGTTGTATCATTTTAAGTACAGTAAGCATAAATTCTGTGATGCATGTGTTCCCAGAAGCTGTTATATTATTGTATGGAAACCTTTGTTCCAGATTACTGAGCCAGATATCACCATTTGCTGAGCACCTACTGACGCACTCATGGCACAAAATTCTGTAATGTAGATTGTTAGCCACTAAACTCTCATGTAAACTATAACATAACATTAGTAGAAGTACCTCCGACTTCATAGATGAGAAAAACTCAGCTTCAAAACATAAATAAGTTGCTTTCAGAACACATAACTAGTAAGTGGTCTATCTGGGTATGAAACCCAGAGCTTTTGATATGAATGCTTATGCTGGATAACACAAGTTCTTTCCAGGGATGATTCTACTGACTCAAGCAACTATTGGTCTTTTTTTCTGTTCCTTAATTTGTTGTATACGATATGATTATCTGACACTGAATAGGGTTGTGTGCATTGTAAACAAATGTGAGGCACTGAATTCTACTATGTGTAGAAACAGATCAACTGGCACCTTAGTTACTCCTCTATCATTGCTGGAACAAAATATCTAACACCCAAAATAAAGGAAGGAAAGGTTTGTTTAGCCTACAGTTTGTGGAGGTTGCAATCCATACTCATTTGGCTACAAGGTAGAGTAGCACATGGCAGAGGGTGGCAGTTCATAGTGATAGAAAACAGCAAAACAGCAAGAGCAAATGGGAGGAGTAGCAACAACAGTGACAACAGAGAGCAGGTGTGTCTCCCTTATGTTCTACTCAGGCTATCTGCCCCACGCTGAGGTATAGCATTCACATCCGTAAGCCCAGCACTGGATCATGAATTAATGATGAAGTCTAGAAGTCCACCCATGACTGATGAGGCTTTGGGGAAGGACAACTAGACACAAACCACAACAACTGACATTGGGCCCAGTTAGAGTGATGTTCTTTACCTCAGTAGTTTCACTTCAGCAGGATCTCACTTCAAAAGAAAATTACCAACCAGTTGACATCCTGTCCTGGTTTCCTAGTTTAAATCATCTGCTAGAAATTCTGTCAGAAGAACGTAGATTTGCAGGCTGTGTCACTAACAGCCACTGGCTTGTAGTGTTTCTCAGGATGTGACACATACATCAGGAATGTGATAAATTTAGTTCACTGATAAATCCATTATTGGTAAAAAGTCACATGATACAAAGTAGCAAAATGTACTTTTTTCATTTTCCTAATCATCCTGACCATTTGCTAGCTCTACAAAATGAAAGGCAAAATGAGAAAATGACCCAAAGGAGAATACTATCTTAAAATAATATAAATTACTTTATGATGTCATTAAAATGGAAGCATAATCTTTCTAGATAGGTAATAAAATGTGTAATAATTTAATACCTTATGAATATGTTAGGTCTTTTGTGAAACAAGAAAATGAAAGCTGTTATGTAGCAAGTGTCATAAGAAAAATATACATAAGATTTGAGCTGAATCTGCACAAATTCTGCCATGAATGGCTGCTGGGGCGTGCAATGAGGGTGTGAACTTCCACCAAGAGCAGGAGTTAAGAGAACAATGCTGGCCCTTATTGAAAAGGAAAGGGAAGTTGAAAGGTGTTCCATGCCACTATGTGCTGCCAGGAGCCAAAGGAAAGAACAGACAAACTAACCCATACTGCCTAGCCTTGGGTTGAGTTGAGAAAGCTTAACTTGGGGTAAAAAGCAGTGATTTCTTTTAAGACAAAATTAAAGAAACAAAAGGACTCCAAAGTAAAACCAAACTGGTTTGTCAGTTTGGCTTGTTGAGAACAGTATGAAGAACTGCAAATGGCAAGCACAGAAGCTGTGGGTACCTCAGACACCAGGCATGAATCCCCTAGGAAATGGCAAGTGAGTATCACTCCAGAATCACCAGGAGCCAGGCACTTGGGGAAGATGAGCATCTCCACAGCCTGTGGGGCTCCTTCAGATCTCCTCACTGAACCTGAAGTCCTACAGTGAATGAAAGTAGATCAGTGACAAACTAGTCCTTTGATACTTAGCTATGGAACACTAGCTGATTATCTGAGACCCTGAGTGAATCAGCAGGCTGCTAAAATCCAGAAAAGGTCTTGCTATTGGGTACTCGTAAATGTGTAGCTCAGCAAGTATGAGAAAGCCCATGTAGAATCCATGGTGTGTGACTGCCTTCAGGTCTAGAACCCTAAAATTATGATGCATTTCATCAGTAGAGCAGAATTCCACAACTCAAGCCAACTATTAAACTGGAATTGTGTAGCCATGCCATGGAGCGAAGGGGACAAACCCCCATGCCTACCAAGAAACATTCTAGCTTCTGTAGAACTTCAGTGTAACATCTGAACAAGACTCTCTGGTTCCAGAAATAGACCATTCCACAACTTCATGCTATAAATGAGAGACAAGCTCATATTTGCATTTTAATTCAATTTTAATATTTTGGGGATAATAATTGATGAGTTTCATTGTCTACTTTATTTGGTGTTTTACCTCTGAAAGTTAACAACAGTTGGAAAGAGCAGAAACTGCAATAGCCTGTATATAGGAAGCTTAACTAAAGAAGGTTAAGAATCTTCAGAACTGTAGGCAGCAATGAAGAAACAAACTCTAGATTGAGTTTCTTTAAAAATATCTCCAATTAGTAAGCCATCTGGTGAATCTGAAAGCTGTCATTAGAACCAACAGCTCCACGACATGAACCAGCAAGATTGCCGCCCACATTCTGGCTTTCTTCTAACAAGATTCAGGTTCAGTCCAGGGCTTCTAAGAGAAGCATCAAGAAACCAAGCAGTAAAGAAACCTAGGAAATGTATCATCATCAAGTCTGATCTGTGGCTGAATGATCAATGTTGAAGAAACTAAGTCACAGTGTCTCTGTAAATATTAAAAAAAATTATAAATACAAAATATTTTTGTGCCTTAGCAACTAATCAAGGGCCAACCATGATTCCATGCTCAATTTTTATCAAATATTTATCTGGACTGCAAAAGTGTCTTGTATTAAAAATATTTTCTTAGATATTGTAAGTATGTAGGTCTTGCCTACAAGTTTTCTCCGACAATTGAATAATCAACTTCTGTGATCCATATGACTTGCTTGAGATAAAAATGTATCACATGCCATTTTATCACACATACAGAAAGAAACTATGAAAGGATTTGATAATTTCTGTGGATAGGCGGTTGTTAAGGTATTAAAATAGCTAAGTTTTTAAGATTATCTAGTTTTGAAGACTACTGAAATTTCAACTTTCCTCTTCCTTTTGTTTTAAAATATTCAACTAACAAATAAGAAATATATATTCATTAACACATTCATCACCACTAACTTTTGCCATTGATGTATGAATGGTAAGGACACATGAAACCTGCTCTTATGAAATTCCAAGTTTATAGTACAGTATTATTAACTATGGTCATAACAAGGTATATTAGATATCTAGAGTTTATTCATCTCTGAACATTTATATCCTCAGAAAAATTATAGAAAAATATTTATAATATATTTGAAACTACTTTTTCAATATATAATTATATTTATGCTTAGGTGTAGAGAATGAAGGAACCTATTTATTATGTTAAGTAGAGTTTCTAGTTGTTTCCAAGTACAAAACTTTGTTTAGAATTATGTACATACACTTCCAAAAGTTATTGAAATGTTCTATGTAAACCTTGATATAGTTTACTAAACTTTTGTGTAAGTGTGCCTAAATATACTCATAGGTAAACTTTACTTATGTTTATTCTACTTAGGCTTATTTTATTTATTTATTTTTTAATATTTTTGTGGTACCAGGGATTGAACTCAGGACCCTGAACTTACCAAGCAGATGCTTTAATTGTTGTTATTACTTTTATCTTTCATTAAACACATTATGTCACGATACTTACAATATTAAATATCATATACTATTGTATTTTATAGAAAAAGTTTGCACCTTTCATTATGCAAAATTTAGCTCAACTATAACATGGGAGTTGTTCTTTTGTTTAAGTATTCAACAATGGTTACTGAGAAAGGGAAAGAAACTGCACAAAGCGAAGGAACAATTAGGATACAGGAAAGGAGAAAAGAAAGAAGGAAAAGACATGAGACTTTGAATTTCTAGGAAGACTTTTTGATAACATTTTCAGGCAGACCTGGTCAGTAACACATTTTCATCAAAGGTATGAAAATTAGTTCATGGAAAAATCAAGTGAACATGATAGCATCAAATAAAAGTGCAAGTCAGTGGCCCTAAAGAACTGAACATATATAAAGTAACTGATGTGATTTTAAAATAATCACAATAGGTATAGCAAACTTGAAGACAGAAATCAGAAATAAATATGAGATAAACAACAAATGACAAGAATAAGAAATTTAAACCAGTTTCAAAATAACAGTAATAATGAATCAAAAGTAACCATAGAGCTGAAAAGTGCAGTGAAGGAAATAAAAACCACAAGAGAGAGTTCTGAGATTCATGGGAAAATGACACAACCATGAAAGTTCAGGAGAATAAAGTAAATGATAAAAGAATAGAGATAGAATGTTTGTTTAAAGACTTTGCAAACCTGGAGAAAAATAAATATTCAGATACAGGAAGATCAGGCATCTCTAATTACTTTCAATCCTGTCCCTCATTTGAGTAAAGTAAAGCACAAATAAAATGATAAAAGATGTACAGAAAGGTTCAAAGGGATAGATCTCTTGAACTAGGGAAGTGGTACTATGGAAGAAGGGGGAGGAGTGAGGAGAGGAAGGCCAACTAAGAAGAATAAATATACACCACTTACAGGAAGCTAATAATCCCAATTAATGTCAACATTATAGCTGTAATATGAGCTAAGACAAATAATAGCAGCAGAAATGAAAAATGGAAAAGGGAAAATAGAAGGTGAAAGGGAAGAGGAAGGGAAAGGAAAAGGATTAAAAAGAAAGGAACATGCTTTTGTATGTACATATAACCATTCTGTAAGACAATTATAAACTACGTGAACCACAAGTGGGCATACAATTAAAAAATTAAAGTATTATAATTTCAATCCAAATAGACAGCTATGAGATGCATTATATTCAAACAGTAAAAAATGAAAGCCAAAAAAAAAAAAAATTAAGAAATCAAGCAAAAAGAAAGTAACAAGTATTGCAAGGTGTTTCTTGGCAGGATCATTACACAGCAGGCAAAAGTCGGATAGTGTCAAATGCTAAAGAAAAAAAATCCCTCCAGTAAGGAACTCTGTTACATGAAAGAGAAAATCATTCTGCTTATGCAAAATGCGAGGGAATTCATCATTACTAAAGTTGTGAGAAACCTTAAAGTGAACTTTCAACTGAGAGAAAAAAATATATATTTGCAAGTATAACTTTCACTATTAAAAGTAAATGAATGACCAAATTCAGAATAATTTAGAACTGTAATAGAAATGTGCTGGGGAGATAGCTTAGTGGTCTAAGTATCTGCCTGGCAAGCATAAGGACTCAGGTTTGATCTCCAGTGCCACGTGCACTCTGTGCCAGTCACCGAAACCAGGTGTGGTGGCACACACCTGTAATTCCTGTACTGGGGAGGCTGAGACAGGAGACTCACTATGAGTCTGAGCTGTGTAGTGAGACCCTCTATCAAATAAATGAACAGATTTGTTTTTAAAGTTCATAACATGGGGGCCGGCCAAATAGCTTAGCAGATTAAAGTGCTTTACAAGCAGGCACAGGGGCCAGGGGTTCAATCCCCAGGCCTGCCATGCTGGCCCCACCCGCAGGGTGCCTTGAGACAGCAATTGAGATTGGGTGTGGTGGTGTGCGCCTGTAATCCCAGCACTTGGGAGGCTGTAAACAGGTGGATCACTGCGGATAGGATCCAGCAGTGAGACCCTGAGAATCCTGTAGACCTTTCCTTAAAATATAAAGTTTGTAGCACAAAACTATTTAAAATATAGAAAATAAGTTTTAAGAGACATGAAATGTAAAAAGATATAAAATACGACATCAAAAATCTAATCTAGGGCCAGCAAGATAACTCAGTAGATTAACTGCCCACTTAGGCAAGTGCAGGACAGGGTTCCATCCCAGTACCACATGCCACACTGGCTCTGCCCCGAGGCACACTGAGCTGGCAAGACTGGGCATGGTGATGCACACCTGTAATCTCAGTGCAGGGGGGGCTGAAAGCAGGAAGATCACTATGAATCCTATCTGCATAGCAGACCTTATATCAAATACATTTTTTTAAAAAATTCTAATCTAAAAGACAATTTAAAAATGTAGCATTTCATTGAGTTTCTGTAAAGCTCACAATAACCAAAGAGAAAAAAATCTGTAATAGACACACAAAAATTAAAAATCAATCATCATATACCAATATAGAAAATTATTTTACCACATAGTAAAAATAACAGCAAAAAGTGTTCAATCAAAAAGAAAACAATGGCTAAAATAAGAGTAGTAATTGTTTCTCCATCAATAATTACCTTGAGGCTCACTGAATAAAACAGAATAACCAACTGTGCACTATGTACAAGGGACTCATTCTAAGAACACCTAGATGCCAAAAGAAAAGTGATAGAAAATGATATTTCATGCAATGGATAATAAATAGAGCAGAAGTAGTTGTATTAGATAAAATAGAACATCATTAAAAGCTGCAATGCAAAAAGCAGAGAACAATAAATGGGTCAGTTCAGCAAGGAAATACAGTAGTTGTAATTCTGTAGACATAAAATATAGTAGCACCTAAATATAATATGCAACTGTTAGTAGATTCTGTGGAAGAGACAACTGCAGTGCATTACTAGTGGGGAACTTCAACACTCTACTTTTATCCAAAGACAGATATTTCAACCCTGCCTTGCAAATGTACAAACCAACATTGGAGGTGCATTAGGCAGCTTCCCCACTGCTGGCCATGATGTCTAACACAGTTTAAAGGAGACACAAGGTTCAGTTTGGCTCATGGTTCGAGTGACTGAATTCCTATTGACTGGCTCGAGTCAGAAATATTGTGGGGGTGGGGCACACAGCAGAGCAAAGCTGTTGGCGTGGCAGCAGGGAAGGCAAGGAGGGAGACAGCACCAAGCAGAAAGTGGTCAGGGACCATACATAGACTCTAAGATTACACCTCTGTGAATCACCCACACACCCACAAAGTGCTCTACTGATCCCTTAGGCATCTCTTAAGCATTAACATAGACTAAGGTTAGCTTGTCGTAGGAGGGACACTAGCCTATTATCCAGATGGGTGTAACAGACACATATAAAATGTTTCTCTAGGCATATCTGGTGTGCGTCAGCTTTCCTACCTGTGGAACAGAAAGTCTGACCCTGGCAACTCAAAAAAAAAAAAAATCATCAGGGAAATATAAATCAAAGCAACAATGTGGTATTATCTCACCACAATTACCTTCATTATTAATGAAAAGACATAGAACCCATGCTGGTGACAAGGCAGAAGAGGAACTCTCATACATTACTGGTGGGAAAGCAAGTTGGGGCAACCATTATGGAAAACGGTATGAAGGCTCTTCAAAATCATAGAGATAAAAAGATGAGTTGATCCACAAATACCACCACTGAGGGTACAGGAAGGGACAGGAGGTCGGCATGGCAAAGAGACCTGTGCTCTCACACATTTCTACGCACCATTGACAACTGTCATGACTCAGGGAGGCAGATACCACATGTCCATATTTATATGTGGATGCTAAATATTTCATTTCAAACACTTTGCAACCCTAACAGAGTTACCAAATCCTGGGAAAGGAATGGAGGAGAGAGGAGTTAAGAGGACAACTTAGGGAGACAGAGGATTGACTAGATAAAATGAATACCTTTAGTGGTCTCCAGTGCAGCTAGATCACCAATACTGATGACACTTAATTGAGTATTTAATAATGGTAGTGAACATTTTGAATGTTGATATGTCTAAAGTGATAGATACGCCAGTTATTCTGATCATGTCCTTATGCATATGTATTGCAATGAAACACTGTGCTTTCTAAATGTGTACAATTAGCATACCAATATATTTTAATATATTAATATATTTTAATAAAACCAAAAATCTATTTTAAAATGAAATATAAAAATAATAACAAGTACTGAAGAAATGTAGAGAACTTGGAGCTCTAGCATAATTTTGCTAACCATATAAAATGAAATCACTTGTAATTGAAAATATAACAGCTTTTCCTCAAAATAATTAAACAATTCCACTGAGGGATATGCACTCAAAATAACTTGCAGAACTATTTGTACACCAATATTTAGAGCAGTGTTATTCACAGTCATCAAGATGGGAAAGTTAACCCAAGTGTATATTACTGGATTGATAGGTAAACAGCATATGGTATATAAATATTTCATATTAAAAGGAAATGCAGGGCTGAAAAATGTCACAATGTGGACACACTCTGATGATGCTATGTTAAATAGAAGAATCCAGTCATATAAAACAAATAGTCTGTGATTCGTCTTATTTTAAATACCAACAGTCATTAAATTCTTAGAAAATAAAATTGTGGTTAAAAAATCTGAGAATGGGAGAATGTACTTAAAGAATACAAAGTTTCTCTTTTCTCAGATTTTTGTTTCTTTGGTTGGTTTGTTTTGGTTCCCAAGCAGGTGCTGTGGTGCGGAGCTGCATCCCCGGCTCTCTTTTGTAGGAAGCAAAGGTTCTGCGGATGAATCGGGGTGATGACTCATTCAGAAAAACATGAATGCACTTAATGTCACTGAATCGCATGCACAAGAAATGGCTGAGAATATATGTCTTCAACTTACTAAAATTTAAGAAATAGAAAGGAAAATATTAAAAGAGTAATAATTGTTTATGAGGCTTGGTATTAGTTGATTAGGGCTGCCCTAATAAATTGCCACACATTTTGTAGCTTAAAACAACAGTAATTCACTCTACAATTGTAAAAGCCAACCGTCTGACATTCAAATGAATGTCAGGACTGTGTGTCTTCCAAATGTTTTTGAAAAAAATCCTTCTTTTGGCCTTTGCATCTTCAAGGCCCTCTGGACATTCTCTAGCTTGTGATCACAACCTTCTAGTTTCTGCCTCTCAGGTCATTCCCTCTCTCTTCTCTCTCATTCTTTTTTGTTTGCTTGTTTATTTGAGACAGGATCTATCCATGTAGTTCAGGTTGGACTTGAACTACATATCGCATTCTGACCTTAAACTCATGGTGATCCTTCTGCTTCCGCCTCTTCAGTGTGGAGATTCTGCTTCACCCTTCAGAGTGAGACACTTGATTTTCTGTTCTCCTTTTACATTTTTCCTTGTTCTATGTTTTGCTTTTAAGGACACACACCTTTGGATTCATGGCTCATCCAGATAATCATAAGGCTTTAGGCATTTCAAAGTCTTTAAGTGAATTAAATCTACAAAGACTAGTTCATTACTCTTCCTAACACCTTGCTTGCCCTCCAACTCAAACTGAGATTTTACAAAGGCACCTGTTCTTGGATAACCTGAAATCCATTATTCTTTTGCTAGTTCCAGAGTGTTGACAGTTTTGCTCAAATTTTTAATGTTTTTATGTATGTTTTCTAAATTGAGGGATAGCTGTGAAAATAAAGATTATTTCCCCAGGTCACTTGTCTCTTCTGGATCATTCTGGAATCTAAGGTACTCCTTTCCTTGTTAGGTACCTGATGTTTTCATCAGAAGACTTCAATCTCTTGCTTCTGTGGAAACTTTGGTGTCTACTTGGTTCACAGATGCCTAACATCAAACACTCACACACTAATTTATGAACTATAAGAACTAGTATTGCAACCATAAGAGGTGGTAGATCTGTACATACAAATTATCTTTAAAAAATTACAGGATGTGTATATAATTATAAAATATGGGTTTTATGTTATTGCTTTTAGAAAGAGTGTACATAAATGATTATTTATAGCAGGAAACACATTCTTCATGGCATAAACAATTATAACTCTTTTGTGTATAAAAATAGGATTTTTACATTTGGGAAGACATAAATCATGAAGTACCATTCAATTTTCCAATTAGGAACTGTCGACTAAACAAGGCTTTAATTTGATTTGTCCTGAAACCATCCCAGATTTCAAGAATATTCATTATCTACTGAAATACCAAATTATAATTTCTTAATCTAAAGAGTGAGCATTGCTTTTCCAAGTTAGCCAACTCATTTAAATCAATTCTAAATTAAGGGAATAACACACAGCAAACTGAAAGATAACAAATAAAAATCAGCTTTCTTCTTGAAAATGACTGAGATATTTAAAATGTCCAAACATTTTAGTATTCATGCAAAGGTTTTGAAAAATAGAAAAGAACATGCTGCTTATTTTGACTGTACTATTTCCTGTGCACTTACCACTGATCAACTTGATGTTCTTACCTGCAATGGAGACAGTCCTTATTGATGTTAAGTCACTGTGATCAATAATGAGCAGAATGCTTCAAAGGTAAGCTTCCTATTGCGATCACTGTGATGTGTCACCCTGACTTCTGCAAGGACCGCCTAGAAGATTCTGAGTGACATGTCAAGCCTGACATGTCAACTAACACAGACAACTGTAAAGGAGACTTTTGTTTTGGCTCAGGCTTTCTTACTTTCTTGGCTTCAACATATGACACAGTGAAGGGAAGTTGCCCATGCCATGGTATTCAGGAGGCAGAGAGCAGAGTGATAAACTGGGAAGGGAGCTCTGCCCTCCGGGCCTCTCTCTTCTATCAGGAGTTACTTCCTGACAGTACATTAAGCTATGTCACCACCATGAGACCACACTCAAATGTCCTACATCTGTGAGTTTGGGGACGGACCTTCCAGATAGAAACTACAGCATGTGTTCTGAAACATCTCTGGGACTTATTACATTAGGTTACAGGACAAGATCATTCAGAGTAAAACTTTCTGAGATAACTGAAAGTAATCACATATAGGATTAATAGAATGAATATTATCATTAGAAAGAATTTGCTAGTTATGTGTGTTATTTGTAAAAAGTTATACAAAACGTTGCATCAATATACATGTTTGATATTTGGAAATAATGAAATCACTGAGGTATAATAATAAATAGCAATGCATGTAAAAAAAATTTCCATGTATTCTTTAATTTTTATAATGCTGATAGATATATAATATTCTTCAATGTACTTGAAGTTCCAGGGATGGCCTGATAGCTCAGTGGACTAAAGTGCCTGCTTAGGTAGAGCACAGTGTCCAGGATTTGATCCCTGGTGCCAGCTCCATCCCTGGGGCTTGCGGAGATGGGGATTGAGACTGGGTGTGGTGGTGCGCACCTCTAATCCCAGCCTTTGGGAGACTGAAAAACAAAACAACTGCCCTCCCAACCCCAACCCCCCCAAAAAACCCAGGAGAATCATTACCTGTCTGATCTACTTAGTGAGACCTAGACTCCGTACTGAATATGTATTAAAAAAAACAGTTTTATATTAGTGAGCCAATAGGGGTGTGTGTGTGTGTGTGTGTGTGTGTGTGTGTGTGTGTGTGTTTGTGTGTGTGTAGTGCTAAAAGACTGGAAATATAGATATTGTGGAACATTTTTGTTTTATTTTTATAAAATCTTATATTTTGGGGAATGTGACAAAACTAATCAGTTGCAGATCTTTATGAAAGGTATTCTAACTTTTTTTTTGTATTTTAGGGAAGAGTCTACAGAGTGTTCAGGGTCAAACTCGTAGTGATCTGCCTGTTTACAACCTCCCAAGAGCTGGGATTACAGGCACACATCACCATGCCCAGTCTCAGTAACTGTATCAGTGCTCCCTGGGAACAGGCCAGCACTACAGCACCTGCTTGCAGGCGCTTTAATCCACTGAGCTATTTGTCTGGCCCTGTTTTAAAAATAATAATGGCAACAAATACTTAAGGAAGTAAAATTACTATAAAACTACTGATGAACCATAGAGATTCTAAACGATTTTTTAAAAACCCAAAGAGGGCTGGCCAAATAGTTCCATGGATTAAAGCACCTGCAAGCAGGTGCAGGGGCCAGGGATTCGATCCCTGGGCCTGCTGTGCCAGCCCTGTCCCCAGGGCACAGTGAGATGGACACTAAGATTGGGTGTGGTGGTATGTGCCTGTAATCCCAGCTCTTTGGAGGCTGTAAATAGGTGTATTACTATGAATCAGGTCTAGTAGTGAGACCTGAACACCATGTAAACTCTTCCCTAAAAATACAACTAAAATAATAATAATAATAATAAGAAGAAGAAGAATGATAAAGGACAAAGAAATTTACCAACATTCAAAAGTAAAGTAGATCAGAATTAGGTCAGGGACATAGCTCAGAAGAATAAGCATTTTCCTGGCAAACGCAGGATCCTGAGTTCAATCCCTGGTACACCCCCAAAGAAAAACATCAGGATTAAGAAATACTGATGACTTTAATATTTAAAAGCAACACTGATTGTCCCTACAACTCTAATCATGTCAAAAATACATAATTTTATTTATGTGCTTAATTTCCAAAATATTCATTAGTTATAAAATCTAATATTTTTATAATGTCCAACATGAAATTCATGATTAATTTAGTAATAGTTTCAGAAGGCTTCTATGTTAATGATAATTTAATTATAATGTCAAAATTTCTGCTATGACATTTTCACCAATTGCAGACTCACAAATTACTGTAGAAATGGTGTTTTTATTTTCTTTGTACAGTCATAAATTGATTCGCACATTTATTTGAGAAAAATGAAGTGTAGCATCCTCATGTCTTCCCAAGAAACTCAGCTGGACTGGTTTTCAAACTCGTTTTCCAATATGTTATGTAACAAAATAGCAAAATTGCAAAATTGAGCCCTGCAGACACCTATACTGAGCCAACCATTTTTCAAGAAGACAAATTTCCCTCATGCTGACTGAGAATGAAATTTGGAACTTACCTAAGCTTCGAAAGCTCCCCGAGGTTCCTGAGAATTAGATCCAGGATCACTCACAGTGAGAATCACCCCTAGGGGATCAAGACAGGAGTGGAGCGTGTCTGCGCTGTATCTGGACACTTTTTTCTTTTGCCTCAGTGTGTACGCAGGCAGAAGTTTGTCCCGTGGTTTTTCAATTGTTTTTAACAATGCACTGAGTGAGCCATGGTGTAAAAACTATTGTTTACTCAAAAAGAACATGAAATATGAAAATAAATAAGGTATGTATATGTTTGATTCAAAATGTGTTTTTAGTTTTTCCTTAATATGTGTTTCCCAGAAAGTGCTCTTACCTATCTCTTCAAATAAAATCTAAGCTATTAATCTCAATTACTTAACTCCCTCCCATTCATTTTTGAATGTACAAAATATTCATTATGATGTTTTTTCTTAAAAAAATAATTTAACTTATAGATTCATTCATATATATCACATAGCTTCCGTCCATTCCTGTCTCAATCTCAGAGTGAAATCTAGTATAATCTATGGCCTATAGCTAATATCAACATCAGTTTCACAATATAAACATATATAATATAAAACATATAAATTGTATTTTCTCCTCATATAAATTGTATTTTCCTGTAAAACTAAATTCTTGAAAGTTTCTACTGTTTATCAGTGAAAAATATTGAGAAAAAATAAAAAGAAAAATTAACCTCAAGGCTAGAAGAGAAGAATAATGGACTGGGGATATAGCTCCATGCTATAAGCACCTGCCTGGCCAGCGCAAGTTCAACCCCCAGTTTCACATGCTGTGTGCCACCCTAGGACAGGGCATGGTGACAGAGGCCTGTAATCCCAGCACTAGAGAGGCTGAGACAGGAGTGAGACACTGTATCAAAAATTAAATGAATAAATATAAATAATTTAAAAGAATAATAACTAAAAATGTTTAATAGTAAATACAAGATGTAAGATCAAGGTAAAATCACAAAATCTCATGATTTGAAGATTATGTGGGAAGAGATGCAATGCTAACAAGGAGAAAGTTAAAATGCAAAGGTAGAAAGTAAAAATTTGACAAAAAACTGAATCATGAAAATAACACAATATTATGGAAAAAAATTGATGTAAATACAAAAGAGAATACATTTACATTTAGGCAAAAGAGAAGTTGACATTGACCATATCTATCTACCAATATAAACACAGTCTGGAAAGCAATATGAAAATGTTTTCACGTACTGACCACAGTGTAAGATTATTTCTGTTGAAAAGAGGCAGAGGAAAGTAATTTATACCTACAATTGTCCATCTATTATCAATGAGAGATAGTTTCCAGGATATATAGCATGAAAAGAAGTACTCTGCATAAATCCAGTAGCCATATTGAATAATTTATAGAACAAATCTGTAGAAATTTGTGTTTTTAAAGCATTGAAACAACACTATCAACCCCTTTGATCTAACTTACATTTAAATGAAAATCCATACATTACATTAGAGCATAAATAATCAGTGCATTCTTCCTTATTCTGAATATGAAATAAATCTCAATGAATTAAGACATATTAAATTAAAATCCATAACAGAAAGATGTCTGAAAAAAATAAGCAGAGAAAACATAAATATAAGGATAAAAACCTGTGAAATTAGAAACAATCATACAAAAATATCAAGGAAACAAGCAGTTAATTCTTTGAACTGATCAACAAAATGATTATTAATCAGAAAATGACAGGATGATTAAAATCAAGAAGACAGAAATGACCAGGAATGAACAATTAGATGTCACAGTTCTGTAGACATTAAAAGAAAACAAGGACAAATGTAAACAATTCAATATACTGTCAACAATCTAGATAGCATACATATATAAGGTTGAAGCAACATTAAAGATAGGAACTACCCACTTTTACTACAAAAGAAATAGACAATCCGATTGGCTTCATTGCAGGGTTACCAAATTCACAGTTTTAAAAGTTGGTGATAAAAGTTATTGTTTCAAATGTTATCAGTGGTGAATTGTACAGAACATTTAATGGTTAATACTCATGACATACCCATTCCACCAGAAAATAAAAAATAAGAAATGTTTTCTGAACAGTTTTATATGGTCAGCATTATATTGATCCCAATTTAGACAAAAATGTTTGGTATTGAAAAAATTAAAAAAAAAACTTTATATCAAAACTTTTTTCTCACTATCGACATGGAAATTTGGTCAGTAAAACAAATCTAGTAAATTATAAAATGAATATCTTCTTGTCTGCACATAGGCCTTATCCTAGAAAAAAAAGATATGTTTAATATTTGGAAATTAATTATCATAGTGACACATTAAAAGACTAAAAGTTTGAAACTCACCATCAGAGGAAGTGCAAAAAACATTTTATAAAATTCAATATCTTTTAAAGGTAAAAAGTAAAAACAGAACTTCACCATTCTGTTAAAGACAATATACTAAGACCTAATAGCTAGTAACATTTAAAAGTGAAAGACTAGGCGATTCTGATAGAGAGAAGAGTTTCTACCCCTATCTTCTGGAGATCACATGTTACCAATTCTCTTCAACACCATAGAAAATTTCCTAAGCCATTCAACAGAATGAAGGAAAGAAAGAAATTGTAAAGGTAAACGTATTGTTATCTGTGTTAGTATATAACATAATTATCCATATTTAAAAAGTCCTAACATATTTACAAAAAAGGATATTATGAAGTTATAAAACCTTAGAAGGGAGCAGTATGCAAGTGAACACATAAAAATCAACTGAATGTATTAGCTTTGCATTGCTATAACAAAACACCTGAGAATAATAACCAAAAGGAAGAAATATTTATTGGGGTTATAGTTTCAGTCTATGATCCTCTAATCCAAGGAAGAAATGTAATGGTGGAAGGGTACTGTGAAGGAAGGCAACTTCCTTTGTGGCAGCCAGTGAGCAGGCAGAAAGAGAAAGAGCCCCATGATCGAAATGGCTCTGAAAACTCCACCTCTGAGCACAGCAGAGTTTTGGAATGCTTTAGATCTAAACCACAGCACTATTTTTCTACAAAAAAAAACATCAAGTGAAAGTTAGATTTTACAAAACATAACATTTAAAATTCATAAAAACAGGGGCCAGGACATACTCCAGAGACACAGTGCTTGCCTGGCAAGCAGAAGGTACCGAGTTCAATTTCTAGTGTCAAATAAATAAATTAATTAATTATATATTTAAGAATAAATATAACCAAATATATACAAGATCCATATACCAAAAGCTATGAAATATCTCTAAGACAAATTAAGATTTATTCATATAGAAACTCATTCATGTATCAGAAAACTCAGTTCTCTCAAGATAATAATAATAATAATAATAATAATAAAAGTTCTTTGAACTTTATTGTTCAAATCAATCCTGACTAAAATCCTAGGAAAATGTTTGTAGTAACTATCATACTTATTCTAAAATTCATATTGTAGGACAAAAGTAGAAATAGAAATAAAATTATATTAAAAAATAATAAATTAAAATGACATGCTAATCTTCAAGATTTACTACATAGATACAGTAATACAGTGTGGTACTATCATTCAGATCAATATATAAAGCAAAGAGAAGACAGAAGTAGAGGTACATGGGACCGGTCAATTGATGTGTGACAAGTTTCGGATCAAATAATACCCATTTCAGTTTTTCATTAATGGGTCCCAGATCATTTACAACATGGTAAGCAAAGATAAGGTGAACAAAATACAGAAATCATCCACAAAAAGCTTTGGAAAGTTAATAAGATACTACAGAGCCATGGTATCCAGAGTCAGGAGCATAAAAATAAACCCCAGTAGAGGTAAACTTGAGAAAAGCTACATTTCTCTGATGTTAGATAAGGTAGCAGTGACAGAAGAGGTAGCAAAAAAAAAAAATGACAAAGTTGAGTTTAACTTTTGACTAGTTTGTGATTCTCAGAGAATAAAATTGTATCTAGGCATTTATAAAATGAGAAGTCTTAGAAACGGTTAAGGCCACTTATAAGTTGGAACTCTGAAAGTCAGGGTAAATAACAACTGCTTACCCTCATAGAGAATAAATCCACTTTGAGTCCTCCATTACATTACATCAGATTGGATCAGATCGGATTGGATTGGATGAGATGGGATGGGATCGGATCAGATCAGATCAGATCGGATTGGATTGGATTGGACTGGATTGGACTGGAATGGACTGCACTGGATTGGACTGGACTGAATTGATTTGATTGAATCAGATTGATTATTAACTCTTCATGTCTCACTTTTCCAACTGCTGGCCAGATGCAAAACAAATCCCCTTGAAAGAAAACCATATTTTCTCTAACCTCATTGTCTCCAGAATGAATTCTAAAGAATGCCTCAATAAAAATTCAGAAAACAATATACATGATTAGAAAAATAAAATAGTGACTAACAGAGACATAGATGATGCAGAAAGGAAGTTATCAGATAATAATGTTAAAATAACTGTACATGAGATGCTCCAAGAAATAAGAGAAGACAGTAAATACTAGGTAAGGTAAGGCTCAGCCTCGTTTGAAGGCAAGTCACATACTTTCACGAGGCATTCAGGACAGAACAGCAACAGCAAAGGCAGGAAAATAATATTGTAATTTAGTAAACAGAAGTAGAATTTGGGAATATGGATGAATTCAATTTCTATCTTGACAAGATATTAATTTTATTTCTGGCCAAGTAATATTTTGTTATTCCACAGCCAGTACAGTTCTCATCAAAAGGGACCTTGATTAAAAAGGATGCTAACATCAGCAGTACTCTTCAGACTTATTTCAGGAATGAGAATACACCCAAATTGTGGTGGAATGGCACGTGGGTTTCAGAATGGAATTTTACATTGAGTTAGAATTCTTTTTGTCTTTTTGAGATGGATTCTGGTTATGCAGTTCAGGATGGCCTTGAGCTCACTTTGTAGCCAAGCCTGATCTCGAACTCATAATGCTCTTCCTACCTCAGCCTCCTAAATGCTGGGATTACAGACATACACTGCCATGCCCAGCTCAACTTTATAATTCTTTACTTGTGTAGAGTGATAGAAATAGCTGAGAGATATTAGTATTAAGGCAAAAGAATTGGGAGAGATCCAGCTTTAAATATTTTCCCCATGGTAAATTCTCAAAGATATTTTGTTACAAACTGTATATTTTTTAATGAAAATTGGTGATACTTAAAAATCTATATACACTCTCTGGTGATTTTACTTATATTTCTTTGGTTTCTTAATATTTAAACTTTGCTTCATCCTACTTTTTGCCTATACTTCAGGTCTTCATGTGCCTGCTTCATTTGGTAGATTAGCATGGAAAAAACTTTTTTCTTTTTATTTTATTAATTTCATTGAGAAACAAATAGGAGTGAGACAGTTTCAAAATAGGCTAGTAGGACAGTTACAATATTTAATACATTGCATATTGTTTAGAGTAAAATGTTGAAGAATATCATGTAGCATTTATTCAATAAATCATTGATTGAAAATAAACAAAAAGGATGCATTGAAGACGAATTTGAAAATGATTGACAAAATGGACCAGAGGAAACAAGAGCTTCTTGTTAGTGCTTTGAATTCCCTGGGGAACAGAAAAGTTTAATGACCTTACACTTATTGGTATTTTTCACACATTATCCCATGTCATCCTAACAGTCTTATTTATTTTTTTAGGGGAAAGCATGAACACAGTCCCCCACTACCACAAATTATGCCATTAAGTTTTCCATATTTGGGGAGATCACAGGAGTCTTCACATCCGGAGTGCAGTGGACTGGCCTCACCCAGGAAAAGACACCTTCAAGATCCTGGCATCTCCCCACCAGTAAGTACCAATTCTAACAATCTTATGAAATGATTTTTTAATTCACATTTCACAGAATAAACTGATATCCAGAAATGCTATGTGATTTCCTGGAGACACATCATTAATATTTCCACAAATGTGGATTTGGCTTATAGGTAGGTCATGGTTTCTGTCTAGTTGTCCCCCAAAAGCCTCATGTAGTCATGGTGACTTCTAGAGTTTGTGATTAACTCATGATCCACGGGGATTATGTGTGACCCAAGACTGGGATTATGGGTCTGAGTACTTCCTCCAGCCTGGGGCAGAGAACCTGCATGTAATATAAAAGACAGAGAGCTAGACTTTTTGTAGCTATTGCTCTTTGTTGTTGCTTTTCTGCCACCATGAACTGCTGTTCTCTGCCATGTGCCCCTCTGCCCTGGAGCCAGCTGAATAAGGACTGAAACCTCCAGTAACTGTGAGCTAAATAAATCTTTCCTTCCTTCATTTTGGGTGTCGGATATTTGTCCCAGCAACAAGAGAAGAGTAACTAAGACAAGGTAGTTAAATATTCGATTTCCTTAATACTGTATCATACAACCAACAGTAGTGATGGTGAGAATGCAAAGGAGGATTAATAACAAGCAAAAACTTCTGAGGTTAGTATACAGAAAATAGTTATTGATGATGAGAGAGGACAAAGAGAAAATCATTTTAAAAGGTGCCACAGTACTTGAATAAAAAGTCTTTCAAAGACAGAACTGTTGTTTCAGATAAAAACTTTGAAGTTATTTGTTAGCAGTGCTTGACTGTGATTTGGCTATTCTATGAACAACTAACAATTTCTCTAGAGATTGGGTTCAGGTGAATCAGCATATGCTTCTTATTTATATTCATAGGAACAAATAATCCTTTGTAATAAAATCAGTTCCCAATAGGTTGGCTTTCATTTGATATTTTAATTAGTCTCTGAATAGTGAAATGTGTGGTAAAGGCTAAACCTTTCATCTCCTTTGAATTTTAGAAGATCAGATTAAATAGAAAGAACATAATGTTTCCTCCTAGGACTGAGTTTATTCTCTAGTAGCTCACAGCCTACGCACTAGCAGATCTCAGATTTTGCAGTCACACAGAAGAGTGAGAGAGTAAGAGGATTAGGTGGGAAGTTGCATGGCATTGCTTCTCTCCTGGGGCTTGGAAGATTAAGGAAAAGTAGAAGTAAACAGAGGAGTGTAGGAACTACATCAGTTATTTATCATTAAGCCCTCTTCCGTAGCCATCTTCTCCCTTTCTAAATCAGGTAACACTGTATCTTACTTAAGAAAACAAAATAATAAAAGCAAGACCTTGCCAGCACTCTCGCCACATTCAGCCCTTCTCTGATCAGTTTTCTTCAGTAAATGGGTACACACACCTGTGTGATACATGAACACACACACACACACACACACACACACACTCTTGCATGCATGTTATTGGTAATGTGGTCTCTTCCTAAAAGCCCACCAATAGGCATGAAGGTAAAAGTTAGTAAGATCTTTTCCTGATAGTACTGTAGATTGGATCTAAGCCCTTTTGCTCTGAGCTACAGCCCAAGTTATTTTATTTATTTTATTTTATCTTGAATTAAGGTCCTGCTAAGTGACTCTTGGCTCAAACTCAAGGTCCTCTTGCCTCAACTTCCCAGAATGCTTAACATTGCAGATATGTTTTCCACCACGCACAGTATCAGTAAGATATATTTCTAAAGTATTGATGCATTGGAAAGAAATCTATTTTCATTGCTTTATTAATGCACTTTGGATATATATATGATTATATTTATTATAGGGAATTTGCACCTGTACATGACATATCTTGATACTCTCTTCAGCCATTCTGCTCCCTTTTTCCCCTTATTGTTTACAAATGTGGTGGGGTTTTGCCTTCTATTTTCTTCTATTTTCTCCTTACCCCCCTCCATTTTTTTGTTCTTTCTGCACTTCTGAGCTCACCTTACATGTGGGTTTGGCTTTCCTGCTTCCAAGTATGCATCATCCATTTGGGTCATGCTTTCAACTTTTGGTTTCTCACATGACAGAAAAAAATAAACACATGTGTCTGTTATTCCATTTAAAGATATTGTCTTTAAGACTAAACAATTTAAAAATGCCTTAACTTAATTTTTCTTTATGGTAGAGTTGTACTCCATTGTATATAAATAATGTTCTCTTACTTTACTTTTTAATTAATTTTATCAGTCCATTTTTATGTATATGTAGTGATAACACTTATCATAAGGAACCTGTACATGCTATACCTCGATTTTTCCTTTTTTTCTCATTCTCATCCCATTCCTTGAAACCTCTTTCCCTATCTTATGTATAGATATTTTGTTTCCATTTATTTCTAGTCTCTTTGTTTTTCTTTTCCCTTCATTTTTTCCCCCGACCCCTACCTCGCTCCCCTTCCCATTTGAACAGTGTTGTGGATTAGCTAAGGGGCATCTTGCCACACCCAGATGAACTGAAACAATGTGGTTCTGGGGGTGCAGGGCCCATCTGAGGATTGCGGCCAACCACACAAAGGCAGAACCTGAGGGGAAGGTGGTGGGCTATTGACTGACCTGGAGACAGCCACTGTATCTTTGACAGAATGGCCCAACACCCTCCCTGAAAGAAATATAGTCTCTAAAAATTGGGGCTGGAAAACCTGGCTTTCTGTATGCCAAGCACTAAAACTGGACCCATATCCCTAAGCATGGACTAAATTAAAATTGAAAGGGATGGAAGATTTAAATATTAAAGTAGAAACACTTAATCTGCTGGATCATAAAATAAGTAAAATTTTTGAAGATACCAGTGTAGACAAAGACTTTATGAACAATAACATAACAAAATAAAAGTTTCAGCATTTACTGAAAACTTTATTAGAGAGAAATGTAATAGTAGTCAGTAAACATATTATTTTATGAAACTGGATATGAAGAGATACAAATGTATTTATTTTATTTATTAATGTTTTTTATTTTTTTATTTTTTTATGTTTTTTTATTTTTTTATTTTTTATTTTATTGAACTACAAATGTCAATCAGACAGTTTCAAGACACCTTAACAAGACAGATTTGATAAATTAATACATTGCAAACTGCTTTCATAATGTTTTGGTATTGTACAAGGTGCACACATGATATTATATTTACAGATATTATTTTAGCAGATGTCTC
>PVKA01018281.1:0-44158 GCA_004027165.1 Ctenomys sociabilis
ATATATATATATATATATATATATATATATATACACACATATATATATACACACATATATATATACACACATATATATATACACACATATATATACATATATACAGTATAACATATGCTACAGTAAATATGGGAAGAAAAAGTATGTGTTTGTGCTTACACATATATATGTATATGCGTACACATGTATACATATTTATTCTTTTGTTTCTTTTGAGTTCTGTACCATATACACATATTACTTATTAAAAATAAGTTTTAAATGTTAAAATATATGCGCAAGAATGAAGTGAAGCTTTCTTTTGGGTTCTACACAAAAATTATTTAAGTTGGCACCACAATGAGTACATTGTTAAAGATACATCAAACTAGAATTTAACACATTTATACTTCTTCAGTCATGTGTTCCGATACTTTGTATTATTGGTTACTTAAATTGTTACTTAAATTGTTAAATTGGTTTTATTGTTACTTAAATTGTTAAAATTGTGGGGTTTTTTTAGGGGTTTGGGTTCTTTTTAATAGTTTTGTCTTTTTGTTTTATTTTGTGTTTATTTAATCATTTATTCATTTGTTTGTTTGTTTACTTGGTACAGAGTCTCACTGTGCAGCTCAGACTCAGAGTGATCCTCCTGTCTCAGCTTCCCCAGCACTAGGATTGCAGGTGTGTGCCACCACACTCAGTTTTGGTGGCCAGCACAGCATGCCCAGGGTTCTGGGACCCAGCACCGTGTGTGGTATGGAATATCAAACTCAGGCCCTCTCTCTTGCCAGGCAGGTGCTTAGACCACTGAGCTTTGTCCACCAGGTCCTGTCTTTTTGTTGTTAAAAGTCTCACTATGTAATTCAGATTACCTTTCAACTATTATGTAGCCCATATCAGGCTGCTTCAGACTCCTTCCTCAACCTCCCAAGTGCTGGGACTATAGGCATATGTTAGCACACTTGGCTTCCAATTGTATTTTAAGAATGAAATTCAAACTAGCTGTGGTGGCGCATACCTATAATTCTAGTACTCTGGAAGAAAGGAAGATTGTATGGTTGAGTCCTACCTGGGCAACTTAGAAAGGTCCTGTCTCCAAAGAAAAGATGAAAAGGGCTGAGGCTGTAGCTCAACAGAAGAATACCTCTGTGTTCAATCCCTAGTGGCAGAAAGAAAAGGAGAGGAAGAGGAAGAAGAAGAGGAAAAGGGGGAAAGGGAACTGGAGAGGAGGATAAGAGGGAAGAAGGAAAAGGAGAGAAAAGAGCAGAAAAGAAGGGAAAAGAAAACAGAAGAGAGAAAAAGAAGAGTAACTGAATTCAAATGAAATATTTGTAATAGCTGCTCCACCCAAAGTTTCCTTGGAACACATGATATATATATATCACTGCAATTTTAGACCAAAAGTTAAACAGCATTTAAGAGCTGCTTAGAGTATAGCCTAGGATTTGGAAAGATGTATTCAGATAGTCACACAATGCAGCCCCTACTGAACAAATTTTAAGACAGAAATTGAGCTGGGCATGGTGGCACATGCCTGTAATCCCAACACTCGGGAGGCTGAGGCAGGAGGATTGTTGTGAGTTCGAGACCAGCCTGAGCTACAAAGTGAGCTCGAGGCCAGCCTGAACTGCATAGTGAGACTCTGTCGCAAAAAGACAAAAAAAAAAAAAAAAAGACAGAAATTGAGAGCATAGAGTTTGGGTGTATCAAATAGTCTCTAGAACAATAGATATCAGAATGTAAGTGCAGTTGATCAGCAGAAAAGTTGATACAATCCTAATGAAGGCTTCAGCTAATCTTACAGGGAGCTCTGGAGACAAGGTAGCACTTCAGAGTTGCTTCAAAATTCAGATAAGAGGACAGAGCCTCCATGTCCCACAATATTCAGACATTTTATTTTTTAACTACACCTAGAGAAAAAGCAAGGTAATTCTAGTTAACCAAAGCCAAAGCCTGAAAAACTCAGCTGAGAGCTACAGACTAACTCTTAATAGCTGGCATAAATGGGGTTCAGTTCCGGAGCCTGGAAGGGGGTTAGATTTGGGTGGTGCACTACAAAACTCAAAGTTCATTCTTGAGCCTACTAGATCCCCATGTTTCCTTTGACTTCTAACAGCAGCTCCTTAAGGACTTTACTGGGGCATTTGTTGGGTAGATAGGGAGAGGAAGTGAAGGAGTTTATAACAAAAGGGGCAGTGAAAAGGTTCTAGTGTCTTCCATGCAGCTCGTCTCATGGCCATAAAGGATATTCCTCCTCATTCTCCTCAACAGCCTTTCTAGATCTCCCTTTCCTCTTCTGGCCTAGGTGGCTTACCTAGGTAGGGTGACTCAGACACTCACCTCTGAAAGGCCTAAGACCCAGATCATCATCTCCTCAGGTTGCACCTATTGTTCTCGTTCCTTTATCATCAAAACTGGGCAAGAGAGTTATGTCAAGAAACCAAGTGGGTCTCATGAGTGCCAGATATATTCTGCGTTGATTGATGATCAGAGTTATTCTTCCAGGATGGTAAATTTTCTCCTTGACTGCTGGTATTTTGGCATAATGGACCCAAAGTAACCAGACACCAGCCACAGCTTGAGGTTTAATGTCTATTTGTGCTGTATTCCCTGGAGGAAATTCCCTCTCTGGGGTCAGAATCTCTAAAACTGCAGTTAGTAGTCATTACTTCCCCAGTGAGTTACTGGGAACAATGTTAGTTGAGCTGCTCCTGCTTCCTTCCATTGGTTCTCAGACCCAATCCTACTGCAAAGATTTCTCCATTTCAGATATTTGAAAGGACTTACCAGACTCGATAAGGGCTTCTATTTATAGGCAGATGATTCACTGCAGCAAGAGATGGAGAGAACAGGCAAGCACTGGAGGTCAGAGATAGCTCATGCACGACTCCCCTGGGCCCTTATTTGCACACAACTGCACTCTGCATCTAGGCCAAACCAACAAGATTTGTGCAAGAAACCTTAGTTTGGGGAAAAGTTTAATGAATAAGTGTCCAGTGGAGTTCTTTGGACCCCTGAGCCATGCTGGTCAAACAAGTTAGGCAGGTTGGCAATAGAACAGAAACTGCCCCTAGCATAAAGAGAACTGTTTCAGAATTCAAACAATATGTCATAAATCCCACTGCTCTTATCTTTGATAAGAACCAGAAACCAGACATCTGGGCTTCCACACAGAGGAAGATAAAATTTTTCCAATCCAGCTATAAATCAACTTTATCTACCATACCTCCTTACTGGAGCTACAACACATATAGCACTTGTTGATTTAAAGTGTGTACTGATTCTGGAGAAAGGTACCCTTCACTCTCAGAGTGCTCCCCTTAAGCTGGCAACTTAACAGTTTTCATCACAGCTATGTTCATCCAACAGGCTGCATCATCAATCGACCAGCACCTATGGGTAAAAAGATGTGTGACAGAACCAGTGGATACTAAGGTTACGTGGGAACTGCTCTACCTCTAATGCCAGTACATGGGCCCTTAACTTCAGTGAGATGAAACATCCCAGGACCCCATATCAGTGGATCAAACATTGCCTTAGCCCTCAGTTGGTAATCCTACATGAGGCCTTGCAAGCAGCAAAGTTAAACACATACCCAGAATACAAGTCAGTTTTAGTCAAGATAAATCTCTTGGACTACCACAACAAAATACCATAGATTGGGTGACTTGTAAACAACAGGAATGCATTCCTACAATTCTGGAGACTGCAAAAATGAAGATCAAGATGCTGGAAGATTCAGCGTAAGATATAGGCCTGCTTCCTGGCTTTTTATCACTGAACATTCAAAACAGAAGGAACAAACAAACTTTCAGAGGCCTCTTTTCTAAGAGCAGCCGTCCCATTCATTAGATCCCTGCCTTTATAATAAGGAATCTAATAACCTCCCCAAGTCCCTATCTTCTAATACTGTCACCTTATCTTAGCTACTTTTCTCATTGCTCAGATAAAATACCTGATACCCAAAGTTAAAGGAGGAAAGGGTTACTTGTTTCACAGTTTGCAGAAGTTTTAGTTCAAAGTTAGACGGCTCCAGGGCAGAGTGGAATGGCAGGCATTCTAGAATACAGGCAGGAGGCACCAAGGGAGCAAACAGTAAGAGACAAAAGACCTTTCTGTCCCTCATATCCTATCCAGGTTTCCCATTTTTAGGGCATCACATCTTTGCTCCCAGCATCACATAGCTTAGATACAGCCACCAATGCAAAGCCCCATCTATGACTATAGGAGGTTTGGGAGGGGACATCTACACATCTACATACAAGTCAAAACAAACCTTAAAGTTTAGGATTTCAACATATGAATTTCAGGGAGACATAAACATTTAACCCATGTGTGGTAGTTAGGGTGGATTGTTGACCTGATCAGCCTTGGGATCTGTCCTGGGGAAATTGGTGGAGCACACTTCAGGGTGTCAGTTGTGAAGGCATGGCCTTGGGATCTACATCACCCCTTCTTCTCTGGCACTGTTCTACTCTGCTTCCTAAGCACCATGTAGTAAGCAACTCTGCTCTACCATGTTCTGCAGCCATTATGCTTCTGCCTTAGAACCAGCTAGCCATGGACTGAATCCCGTTAGACTATGAGCCAAGTAAAAAGGAAAAAAAAAAAGAGTCAAATAAAACCATTCCTCCTTTAAACTGTGAGTGTTGGGAGTGTGTCTAGCAATGGGAAAGCTGACTGATATACCACAGTAGGCTCTAACAGAACTAATGCATCCTCATGGAGCTTGTTGGGGACCATTAGGGATGTGCTACACCAGAGCTCAGGCTTCGTACGAGCAGCAACCAGCAACAACAACATGTGTATCAGCCTGGCAAGTGGCAGTGCACTCTGCTCTATCTCCACCCCCACAGCTATTAATTTATGTGTGGACCACACAAATCAGCCCTGGAGTAGTTGATGACAGAGACTGCCTGATCTCAACTGGTACAGTCATTACCTACTTGTTTATTTAGAGGAACATTATTTGCTTACCTGAAAAAGGAAAATTTATCTTCATAAGGGAACAGTGGGTTACTTTTCCAGAAGAATCTGAGGACTGAGGTGTTCGAGTATATTGACCCAGATAATTCCACTCTCTGCTTTGCTATTTCCTAATAAAGGCTCCAGAAAAACCTGGGACTTTACTAGTCTTATCACCCTATAGCATGTGAGAGTCTTTTTTATGCTTCTAGGGAAGCCCTCTGGCTTCACATTTAGCCTTTAATTAATTGGAAGTTAATGATCCTTGTCATTGTCTTTTCTATTTCAATGGCACTCAACAAAAGCCATCAAATTTCTTTCCTTTTTTTTAATGTATTTGATACAGGATCTCAATATGCAGCTCAGACTCATAGTGATACTCCTGTTTTTAGCCTCCCCAGCATTGGGATTACAGGTCTGTACCACCACACCCAGTCTCAGTGGCTGGCTCAGCATGCCCTGGGCAGGGCCAGAGTGGCATGTGATGATGGGGATTGAACCCTGCTCCCTTCGCTTTCCTAAGCAGGTGCTTAGTCCACTAAGCTATCTTGTTGGCCCCATCAAATTTTAGTCTCTACATTTACTATTTCTTCTCTTCTAAAATGATGGGTGCATTGCATCCATCAGTATATTCTTTACATGAGGTTACTATCAAAGTCTACTACTAGTAAGAATTCTACATATTGCACTACTACTGCATGACACCAGGTGTCATCTGTGTCCTCCCTCCCTATTGACAGTAATGGAATTTTCATTGATATTTGCCCTGTGAGTGATCAATTTCCAAAATCTTGCCTTGGACTCTGCATTTTTATTTGCTTGGTTTGGCTTGGTTTTTCTTTTTTTGGTTCAGAGTCTCCCTATGTAGCCCAGGCTAACCTCAGATTCACAGCAATCCTCCTGCCTCAGTGTCCTGATTGCTGGGATTACAGGCATGCACCAAAACAATTAGCAAGCATTCTGCATTCTTACAATCAGCTGCTATAGGCTGGATTCCCTGTGGGCAAAAACAACAGTCCATCCTACAGCTCTGGAATTGGAATGACCCTGCAGAATTACTCAAAATTATTATTAATAGATAAGGCTAGGTCTTTTTACCTCTGTATTTATCAGCTTTAGGATGTGAATTGCCTCCTGGAAAAGGGTATGACTTTGAGCTAGGCTACTGTCTTCATCCAAGCACAGTGCTAAAAGAGAGAGAAGCTGAGAGCTGTTAACTGTCAGGATTCCCAGTAGTCAGAAGAATTCTTGGATGGGAAGCAGTTTCAGAGCACAGCTTCTACACAGGCACCTGTATTAAACAAAGTCATATCCAAAGTTGATTCTTTAGCTCAACTCAGCCTACTTGTCATGATTATACATGGCAAACACCAGCAATACAATGACCAATAAGATTACTATATTCAAAATGCCTGATATTCTCTCCATTTCCATGTCACTCATAGAGGCATTGTCCTGCTTTCTGAGCCTGCTCCCTTGAGCCTTTCCAAGTGCTCAGCTGCCACGTCTCTCATCCTCTTGGCCCCAGCAGCACCAATCTGATGTTCTCTCTTGTGATTTGGGAACTGCACATAGGGGCCTAAATCAGTCTTGTAAATTTTGTTTTTAATAGGAACTGTACACAAAGCCAACACTGCAGCAAACCTAACCAGTTCTTATGCTCTGAAAAACAGAGAAGACAAGTGAAAGAGCAGCATAGCTTTGCAGAGAGGAGCAAGAAAAGGAAACCATGAGTATGAATATGCTGCATCAAGATGATTCTGCCTCAAGTAACACAGGCCTCACATGCTGGCTCTGCTCTGACTCTCTTGGCATCAGGTTCATCCCAAGGCTCCTTCCCCCCTGTAGTTTTTTTTGTTTGTTTGTTTTGTTTTGGGTTTTTTTGTCTTTTTTTTGAGACAGGGTCTCACTATGCAGTTCAGGCTGGCCTTAAGCTTACTTTGTAGCTCAGGCTGGTCTTGAATTCACAACAATCCTCCTGTCTCAGCCTCCCGAGTGCTGGGATTACAGGCCTGCGCCACCACGCCCGGCTTCCCCCCTGTAGTTTCGAGGTGACTGTCAATGGCAACTGCAACATATTTATACTGAAAATATTAACACATGAAAGCAGGCCTTTCCCTGACATCACATATCATTAGAGTCTGAAATGCTTTCTTTCTTTCCTGGATGAAAGTTACAATAATCCTTGAATCTGTAAATGGGAAGCAGTCTCTGCATTGTTTCCAGATACAGGCTAAAAATTAATTTTTTTCAGTTTACTTTTGAATGTACACAGTCTAAAGAGATTTGTTCCTCTCTGAGCACTGGTGGCAATAAAATGTGTCATTTTTGTACTTACTAGGGTGTGTGTGGAAGGAGTGCAGATGTGAATTTGCAAATGTCTGAGGTCACCTTGTATCTTTTGCCAGATGCATGGGTGTGGCCTCGAGGGACTGTCAGAACTGAGCTTGAGTGGGAACGGAAAACTCAGTAAGTGGCTTTAAACTGGGTCAGTAGACATGTCTTCATTCTTAAGGAGTCAAGTTGCTCTGCAGCTTTCCAGTGACCTCGATACAGCCTCTTGAAAAGCTATTTGACTCCTCATGCAGCAGCCCCTGATTTCTATTCCAGAAACTGCTTTCTTTCCATATCCTTTACCTAACAATCCCATCTACTCCTTTTACTTCCACTTCAATGAAGCAAAAGCCCTGACCAGCTTCTTCAACCAGAGCAGATCTTGCTATTTAAAAATGAATTGGAGCAATAGGAAAGAAGAAAAACTAGGACTAAGTGGCCAGGAATTTCTCCCCTACTCCTGACTCATTTGATACTACCCGTGTCCATATCATCTGTCCTACACAACTAAAATACACTCAGCAATGTCTGAGGCCTGACCCTCGGATACTCAAAAGACTCTCTAGGTCTAGCTATCCTCTAAGTGCAAATAAATGATCTCATGGCTTTTTCCTTACGAAAGAGTCACATTTAGAACTCCCCTACTGCCTGGGTGGGGTGGTGTACACCTATAATCCCATCGTTTCTATGAAGTTGAGGCAGGAGGATTGAATGTTCAAGTCTAGCCTGGGTAACTTGTTAATTTAGCAAGATCCCACATGTAGAAGTGAATGAGTAAAAGATGTAACATTAGTGGGAGAAGCAAACAAGTGGGCCATCTTGGAGCCTCAAGAGAAATTTAAAGATAGAAAGTCATCGCTAGGCACTATACGAGCAACTGGATTAAAATAGACTTTAGGACTGACTGTCTTATCCACTATATGCTGGATTTTAATTCTATATACTATGCTAACATAATTAAAACTTTAGGGCCAGGTATGATAGTGCACACCTATAATCCCAGCACTTGGGAAGCTTAAGCAAGAGGATATGCATGGGTTCAAGGGCAGCCTGCACTAAAATTTCTCATGATTTATGACCTCTGACCAGGGTGTAGTGGTACACCACCTGTAATTCTAGCTTTCAGGAAGCTGAGGCAAGAGGATCTTTGCAAATTAGAGACCAGCATGAGATACACAGTGAGCTCAAGGCCAACCTGAACTACATGGTGAGACCCTATCTCAAAAAAAAAAAAAAAGAAAAAGAAAAAGACTTCTGAAAGGGGCAATGTACTTTCCAGGTGTTCATCTATCCCTCTCAGAGAGCTTTGTTTCTCTCAATAAATTCTACCGACAAAAAAAAATTTTGTAAAGACCTCTAAAGGCATCCTCATAGATATAGCCTCTTGTATAATTTCTAGAACTCACCACACTCACTGGTTTTCAGTCATAAGAACTACCCCAGTGAACTAGAATTAGAGAATGTTTACTATCTTTTTTTTTTTTTTTTTTAATACAGGGTCTCACTATGCAATTCGGACTCAGTGATCCTCCTGTCTCAGCCTTGATGGTGATGTGATTACAGGTATGCACCACCATGCCTGGTTCGTGGCTGGCACAGTACACCTACAGTTCCAGGCCAGCATGGCATGTGGTACCAGGGATGGATCTCAGGACCTTGCCAAGCAGGGGCTCATGCTGCCGAACTATATACCCAGCCTGACAATGTTTCCTATCATGACCCCAAAGATGAAGCAACAGATCCCAAAGGGTATCCCCAAACTACACCAGAAAACAGTATTTTACATAGAATCCAAGTTTATCTGTTTTAGTAGTAGTACAAGACTATATGTCAAGTATAACATTAACAAAACAAACTTTCTTTAAATTATGACTGTATGAAATGATTTTCACAAGAAATGGGCTTCCAGTTTAAGACACCTGGTCTACAGAATACTATTGATACTCTTTTTAAAAAATATATATTTAGTACAGGGTCTCCAGTGTCTCACTACACAGATCACACTCATAGTGATCTTCCTGTTTTCAGCCTCCCAAGTGCTGGGATTACAGGTGTGCATCACCATGCTCAGCCTCAGTCAAAGACTCAGCACACCCCAGGGGCAGGACTCCTCTAAACAGGAGCTTTAATCCACTGAGTTTTCTGGCCAGCCCTATTATTAATACTCTAGAGAGACTGTTTATGTGTTTTAGTCTTCATTGAAATCTTCAAACAAAAAGTTTCCCAAAGCCTCCTGTGACTGAGAATGACTAGATTATGGCTGCACCACTTTTGGCTAAGGTCAAGTATGGATCATTGGTGTGTGATGCTAGATTTCACTTAGTTCTGGGTAAGGTTGATGGACTTACTGAGAAGGGAAGATCCACCCTGGGTGTGAGCATCAATAACTGTGTTTGTAGCCTGGATGAAACAAAGGGAAAGAAGGAAGGTGCACTGCCTCCTGCCCGCCATGCCATGGTCTGTTTCTCCTCTGCCATGTCACCTGCCTTGGAGCCAAAGGACTGCAGACTAAAACTCTATAAACTGTAAGCCAGAATAAACTTCTCTTTTAGCTTATGGGGTCAGGTATTTTGTCTCAGCAACCAAAAACTAACTGAGAAGATTAATGGTAATGTATACTTTACTGTGAAAACTTTTTAAACATCCACTATCTTCTTTATTACATCCAGTACACTTTTATTCTCTGTCATCCCTCCATCTCCTATATCAATCTCATCTCTGAAGCAGTTTGAATAAATTCTAAAATAAGGAATCTGTTGAAATAATCTTTAAGTAGACAGAATTTCATAAGGGCTTTATCCAGCTCAATCACTTTTGGATGCTATTTTTCCAAAGTCTGTAACAATAACCTTACTCTTTAGAAGCAACCAGTTACTGCCATTAAACATGTACTACAGAAAAGGTAACCAGGATTATAAATTTTTTTAAAAACCTAGGTATACTATTCAGAGTTGGTCACAGCCGACTCTGAGTCAAACTGTACTTCTGAGAATGAGCAATCATTTATACCTATCTCATATCTTAGGTGTAATAAATGAAAATATTTAATGTATAACTATGGAACCCCACTTAATGAGTTCCCTTTCTTCCATGCTTGCTAGTGATATCCACTGCTCATGAAGATGTATCACTGCATTTCTCCAACAGCTGTTGTCCTCACCAATTCCTCACTTTTATATGTGCATTTTCATGTGGCCTGGTTATGTCAGTTACTTAATGCTGGTAACACAAGTTAATTATAAACCAGGTGTAGCAGCATATGGATGCAGTCCCAGCTACTTCAGAAGCTGATGCAGGAGGCTAATTTAATTCATCCCATCATGAGCTCTATGCCAGTCTGGGCATTTTGTCAAGACCTTGTGTCGGAATTAAAAAATAAAGTCGTGGGTGATGATGCCCACCTCTAATCCCAGTACTCTGAGAGGCTGAGGCAGGAAGGTCACAAATTCAAGCTCAGTCTGGGCAATTCAAAAACCAAGTAAGAGCCTGTCTCAAAATAAAAAGGGCTGGTGATATAGGTCAGTAGTATAGTGCTTGTTCCAAGTGTGAGGCCTTGAGTTCACTCCTAGTGAAATAAATAAATAAATAAATAAATAAAATCCTAATCTCAAGCATTTTACAATTCAGTAGGGTAGGAGCTGAGAGGAATGGGTTGTAGGAGTCAGTCATGGTATTCATAATTTGAACAGAGTATGGATAGTGTGAGAGAGAGGTGAGAGGAGTTCAGAAGAGGGATGCTGGAGAATACTGATAGTGAAAGGCCCTGGAGAAAATGTAATTCATCCCATCTTTTGCAAATAGAAAACATGATGCAAGGTGATATTAAGTGATAACTTAAAGTCATGATCTCTTTATCAGTTGTCAGACTGAAATCCAGCTCAGTGCTCCTTTATTTCACACACTTTCTCCCCAAAACATGAGGAGTCATGTAGAAGGGGCTGTGACTTAGGTCAGATAACTTGTGTCAACAGCCCTGTCATTGGCAGATGGCCAAAGTTTGCCCCTGAATTTATCCCCCTTAACACACTTACTTTCATTCCAAATATGAACAAGTTAATATACACAAATAAGAAAAACCTACCAACATGTGTGCTTGAAGAAAATATAAGTTGGAAGACTTCATACTTTAAATTCCCCATGCTTAATAAAATCACTGGGAGTCCATAAATGAACTGTGATTTCCAAGCCTGGAATTTTAAAGTCTCCGAAAAGAGAGGTCTAAAGAAACTTAAGAAAAATAAACATTCATGGTCTTTTATCTTCTTTTTCCAAATATCTAAATGTGATAGTGCTATGACATGTCTCCAGTTTTTTAGTAGTAATAATCAGTAAGCATTTGCCACATCAAAACAGTGGGGAAAAAAATTGTCATTTTTACTATTTTCTACAGAGAAAATATTTTCCAATTTATGTGTCAAACAGCTGAGTACACTTGAATTACAACCGTCTTTTATGCTGGGGCTATTTCTACAGCTGTTTCTCTACATTTGTATCTAAGTTTTTACTGTAAAGTGATTTAATGTACAAAGTACTATTTTATGCCATAATAAAGACATTAGTGCTTTAAAACATAGTGGGAAAGTATCTTTTTGTCATGAAATTGAATATAGCATTTCTGAATTGTCTAGTTAGTTTAGCATTATGTTATTATATATATATATACATATATATATGTATATATATATGTATATATATGTATATATATATATCATTATATATATGATATCATTATATATATGATATATATATATCATTATATATATGATATATATATATATATCATTAGCACAAGTTTGGGAAACACAAGTAGATCCTGTATTAGTCAGTTTTGTGTTCCTATTATGAAATGGCTATAGCTGAGGAATTAATTTATATTCTATAGTTATGGGGGTTCCAGTTCAAAATTGCATGACCCCATTGCTTTGGTCTTCTGATGAGGCAGGACATCATGGCGGGAACACATGGCAGAGTAAATGACTAGCTTTGTGAGCCAATAAAGCAGAAAAGAGAAAGAAATCAAGTCCCACAATCCTCTGGGAGACTACACGCTGGAGAATTAAGGGCCTATCCAGGTCCCACCTCTTAAAGCATCTACCACTTTCCAGTAGCCACTCCCTGTAAACCAGGCCTTTAACACATGAACCTTTGAGAGATACTCATCCAAACCACAGCATATATGCTTCTGGCCAATAAAGCATCTTGTCCATCTCACAGTGCAAAATGCATTCAGCCCATCTCCAAGAATCCTAAAGTCTTGATTTTTCCAGAATTGTTCAAAAGTCTAACTCCAAGACCTGGCTAAAGAAATATACTCATGATCACTCTAACCTCCCTATCAAACACAGAGAATGAGATACATGCAAGCCATGGATTCAGAGAAGCCAAAAGCAGAATGTAAGACAAACAACCATGCACCTGATTCCTGGAAATAATCATGCTCTGGTGCCTGAGAGCAATGGGACTGTGGGAGAGAGAAGCCTTGCCCAACACAGAAAAAAAAAAGTGGCTCATTCCTCCCACATACAACAGTAGTTCTGTGCCTATGGTCATTTAAAGTAGCATCCAGCAATGCCAGTGGGCTCCAATAGGCGGGGGAGGGGGTACTTCCTACCTAGAGACTCCAGAGAACAGGGAACATGTGAGAGAGGAGATAGAGACTGACGCCAAGGCGAGAAGGTGATTCAGCAGAGCCAGCACAGATTATGTACTCTCCTATTGTTTCCCCAAACACTATAAAGACCTGAGAGGGCAAGAAGTCCCTCCCACTGCCCTGAGATGGCAAAGGGGACCCTCTGTAGAGCCTAAGGGATGCACCAGGTCCTTCAAGCTGCTGAGTCAGACTCAGACAACTACAGACAGGCAGAGAGATGAAGAATGATGCTAGGGCCAGGGTCTTCTAAGAAAGCCTGCACAAGGAAAATCACAGATAATCAGGATATTTGCCAGCCAGTGAAAAGAACCGAAGTGTGAGGTTTCTGGTTGGAGCCAACAGAGAACCAAGAATTAGGCAAACTACACACATTTACTTCCTCCCAAATCATCTTAGGCAATAGGAGCTTGAAGCCATCACAGACACGTGCATCAGGAGACAGGCCTGGAAGAAGCAAGCACCCTCACCGCTTCACTTAGGGAACTGAGTAGTCCAAAAGGGCAAACTGCTTGGGTGCTTGTGCTCAGACTATGTCCCAGGACACTTGGGGTGGGTGATATAAGAACCTTCTAAAAGGGGTTTGCTCCTCTTGGCTTTTTTGTTTGTTTTGTCCTGGAATATTTTATTTTCCTTTCTTCTTTTCTTCTAGTTCTTACTTCTTTACTGACATTGTTTCATTATTTTACTTTATTCATTAAAGTTTTCTCCTATGTTCTTCTCCCTCTTTTAGTCTTTCTTTTTTTAAATATTTTTTGTTTGTTTGTGGTACCAGAGATTGAACTTAGGACCTTGTGCTTGCCAGCAAGTGCTTATTCTACTGAGCTATCTCCTTGGAACCTCTTTTTTAAAAGAAAAAGACTTTTTCTCCCTCTTTCATTTTCCTCTGTTCCTTGCCTTTTCCCCATTTTCTCACCTCCTTTCCTTGTCTCTCTTCTCCACCTCTCACATACTATATATGGATAGGGACCTACATGCATAAACTAGAGAATAAGTTAGCCAGTGCCACTGTTCAAAGGCATGTCAGATAAATCCTTAACAAAATTGGCCTTAAAGGATCCAAACAAGGGCTGGAGAGATAGCCCAGCAGTCTAAGATCCTGCCTCGCAAGCATAAGGACCCAGGTTTGATCTCCAGTACTACACCAGGAATACAGTTTTGGTGCCAGCCACCAAAACTGGGCATGGTGTCACACACCTATAATCCTAGTTCTGGGGAAGCTGAAATAGGAGGATCAATACAAGTCTGAGCTGCATAGCAAGACCCTGCAGCAAATAAATAAATAAATAAATAAATAAATAAATAAATAAATAAATAAATAAATAAATATCTTTTAAATTTTTTAAATTTAAAAATAAATTCCAAACAAAACTACCTACAAACATATTAAATGGGTCTAACAATAATCTCACAGCCTCCTTCAATCTCCTAATACCTTTCCATATATCATTTTATCCCATCTGGCCTTCACAAGTATTCTCCCAAACTGCCTCAACACCTCAACACTAACTCTTTACCCCCAGCCAGCTACTATTCCTTCCCTTTTTTTTTTTTTTTGGTACAGGGGATTGAACTCAGGATCTTGTACTTAGTCAGGCACGTGCTTATGCCCCTGAGCTAAATCCCCAGCCCATATCCCCTTCCTTTTTGTTTTCTTCTTTCCTTCCACTCACCCTCTATACCCTAGATAAACTACAAATCCAGTAGCAGCATAATATAATTTGTAAGGAGTACTGATAAAAGGTGAAATTATCTAAACAAGTTTTAATGTGTATGGTTACTGTATAGTTGGATCTGTTAATGCTGTTACAACCAGTATTAAATCTCTTTCCTTAGAAGATAGTGACTAGATCCAACCCCATAAAATTAAGCAGGTAGGGCTGGCCAGATAGCTCAGCAGACTAAAGTGCCTGCTTAGGCAGAGCACAGCAGTCAGGTTCAATCCCCGGCTGTGCAGGCCCCACCCCCAGTGCACACTGAGAAGGTGAATGAGACTGGGCATGATGGTGCATGCCTATAATCCCAGCACTTGGGGGGCTAGAAACAGGAGGATCACTATGAGTCTGATCTACATAGTGAGACCCTATAGACCCTGTAGACCCTGTACTAAAAACATAAAAAAATAAAATAAAATTAAGCAGATTGAGGTTATACACACTATTTCTTAACAAATAAAGCCAAAAATCATACCACAGATGCCATCCTACAAAATGACAAAGCAGTGAGCAGCAGAGAAAGAGCCTCTCCAAGATTTTATGTCCAGTTGTGAGGAAGAGAAAAAAGAGGGATATGGGTTCCCAGAACCCTGCAAGGATGTAAAGTGAGAATTGAAGCACATGGGGAGAGCAAAAAGAGAGATTTCAATGGAGAAGAAAGAGATAGAAGGCAGTGAAAGGACCCAGGGAGGACAAGGAGAGGCTCAGTGACTACTGGGACCCCAGAGGCCTCCACAGAGAAACACACCAATGAAATGGAGCATTGGATGCAGCGGACTGCAGTGACTGGTGAGTCATTTGCATCCAGATGTCCTCTGGGAGAGCATAATTGGCCAGCAGTAACTTTGGAGAGGGGCCAACTAAGCTCAGAATTCGGAACACCTGGGAGTCAGGCTGCTCAGTTCAAGTTGGCAGGAATTCAGGGAACCCTGTTCAAACCAACAAGGAGCCAAATATAATCAGGCAGGAAGCTCATGGACTGTTGCACACTGCAGAAATCTGGTTATATTCTCATAGCCAGCAATCAGTTCGAACTCCAGTGGAACTGAAGCTGTAGTCTTGCTGGGATTCTCCACTACCCTCCATAAAGCTCCTGTAGCCTTGCTAAAATTGAGCAACTCATGCCAGGGAGATAGCTCGATAGAATAAGCGCTTGCCTGGCAAGTGAAAGATCCTGAGTTCAATCCCTGGTACCACAAAAAAAAAAAAAAAAAAGGTGGCTTTAAGCCGGGCGTGGTGGCGCATGCCTGTAATCCCAGCACTCAAGAGGCTGAGGCACGAGGATTGCTGTGAGTTTGAGACCAGCCTGAGCTACAAAGTGAGCTTAAGGCCAGCCTGAACTGCATAGTGAGACCCTGTCTCAAAAAGACAAAAATAAATAAATAAATAAATAAATAAATAAATAAATAAATAAATAAAATTGAGCAACTCAGGCCCAACCCAAGGCCCTTGTGAATATGTGGAAGAGCTTCTTCACTGTCCTGCACACCTGCCAAACCAAAACCAGGCCCACTGCATGAGAGAGACATTTCGCCACATTCTGCAGATCTGTCCCACCCCACCAGACCGAGCACAGCTCTTCTCTGAGTGAGAACATCCACCACCATCTTGGGAGCCCTGCAGACCTGCCAAAGCCTGGGCCCAGTGAGTGTGTGGGACAGCTCCTGAGCTCTGCTCCCCCACCTCCTCATACCCCTCCAGACCCAGCCCAGTCCTGGAATACAGGCCTGGGGTGAAACTCTGCAGCTAAAGTCCCTGCAGTGAGGCCAGTGTCAAAACCACACAGCTAATCCATGAGCAGAACATCTTGCCAAAGGGGCACAACAGGCTCACCTCCAATGGCAGCAACAGGAAGTAGCTGAGCACAGCAGCCAGACCCAAGCCAGGCACAAGTACATAAACTAGAATTTGGTATATGGGTACCTGAATTTCATTAGGTGCTAAGGTTATAACTGCACCAAAGCTATACCAAATGTCACAGGTCAATGCTATTTGAAATGATAAAAACAAGGAGCAAAATGCAATCTCAGGTCCCGAGCTCACCCAGAACAAGTGTAGAAGACACTAGATCAGCTGAAGTGTATGAATTAATGCTGGATATAAAGAAACAACAGCAGATATAGAGGAATTCAGAGAAGAATTAATTTCTGGAACAAAAAAAGTCTCTGATCTCATAGCATCTGAAGTAAAGAATCAAATATAGAAACATATGAAAGAAACCCAATGCCCACCCAGAACAAGTGCAGAGGACACTAGCTCAGCTGAAATGTATGAATTAATAGGATTGGAAGTAAAGAAACAAGAGTAGAAAGATATACAGGAAGTCACAGAAGAATTAATTTCTGAAATAAAAAAAGAAATTGCTGAATTAATAGCATCTGAAGTAAATAATCAAATGCAGAAACATATGGAAGAAACCCAATGTGAAAAAACTCTGCAGTAAAAGAACTAATAACTACTTCTAAAGAAGACATTGATAAAAAAAAAAAAAAAAAAAAAAAAAAAAAAAAAAAAAAAAAAAAAAAAAAAAAAAAAAAAGAGGACATTAGAAAAATGACAGATTCCTTGAATGAGAAACAGGAAAGAGACAGATCGCATGAAGCAGAGTCAAAGAGATGTAGAGAAACTTAAAATCTTAACCACAAGCCTGCAAAACCATTTGAGTGAAAATGAAGACAGAGTTTCAGATCTTGAAGATGCTGGAGCAGCTAGTGAAAAGGTAAAGAAAGATCACTGAAGAACAACTAGGACGCAGGAAAAAATAATTCATCAGCTGCAAGACAATTCAGAGATGAACAATGTGAGACTAATAGGCATCAATGAGAAAGAAGGAGTCAAAACAAATGATATAAAAAGAATATGGGCAGAAGTAATAGAAGAAAACTTCCCAAATATGAGGAAACAATCTGACATTCAGGTAACCGAAGCATACAGAATGCCAAATAACTTCAACCCAATTAAAAACACACTGAGACATATAATAGTCAAGATCCCATAAATCTAGCACAAGAATAATATACTGAAAGCTGCTAGAGAAAAGAAGCAAATTATATGCAAAGGAAAACTCATCAGAATTACAGCCAACTTCTCTTCACAAACCATGAAGGCAAGAAAAGCATGGAACAGAGTACCTCAAATCCTCTATGAAAACACATTCCAGCCCAGACTACTATACCCTGCAAAACTCTTTCAAGTTTGATGGAGAAGTGAAATACTTCCATGACAAAGAACAACTAAAAAATGTAGTGATGATAAAGCCATCCATACACAGGCTACTGAAAGATGTTCTAGAAAGGAACCACAATGACCAGAACTCCACAAATGAGAACAAAAGCAACCAACTAAATAGGGCAAACAATTAAACACAAGAGAAAAAGGAGTAAACAACAGCAGGCAAATAACATGTCAATCGTAAGTCAACACATCTCAATTATAACCATCAATGTAAATGGACTCAATTTACCAATTAAGAGAAATAGACTGGCACAGTGGATTAGGAAACAAAATCCAACAATATGCTGTATACAAGAAACACACTTAACTCAAAAGGACATTCATAGGCTCAAAGTCATAGGATGGAAAACAATACTACATGCCCCAGCACCTCAGAAAAAAGCAGGAGTAGCAATTCTGTTCTCAGACAGTCTCAACTTCAAACCAAGAAGGATCAAACAAAAAAAAGAAGGCCACCATATACTGGTAAGGGGAAAAATTCAAGAGGAAGAGATAACACTCATAAATATGTACGCACCAAACACAGTAGCACACAACTATATCAGACAAATCTTAATGGGCATGAAAAATCTAATATCTGATACCACAATTTTAATAAGAGACCTTAACACCCCCTTATCCCAAAAAGATAGGTCAACCAGACAAAAAATTAGCAAAGATGTAGCAGAACTGAACCAGAACCTGGAACAAATGGACTTTGTGGACATATACAGAGTGTTGCACCAAACCACAGCTGAATATACATTTTTTTCAGCTGCACATGGGTCATTTTCTAAAATAGACCACATACTAGTCCATAGGTCATACTTAAGTATATGCAAGAACACAGAAATTATCCCATGCATATTGTCTGACAAAAGTGCAATGAAACTGGAAATAAATGACAAAAGAAACCATAAAAAACCCTAAATATATGAAAATTAAATGACAACCTACTCAGCAATCCATAGGGTACACATGAAATTAAACAACAAATGCAACAACATCTACAAATCAATGAAAATTCAACCACAACCTATCTGAATTTGTGAGATGTGATGAAAGCAGTTCTCAGAGGGAAATTCATACCTATGAATTCACATATTAGGAAAACAGAATGGGAACAAATAAACACACTAATGCTGTACCTCCAACATCTAGAAAAGAGCAAACCAAACCCAGAGCCCAAAGATGGAAAAAAATCATAAACATTAGAGCACAAATTCAATTGAGAAACAATACCTTTTACAATACCATTGCAGAAAATGAAATACCTTGTAATTCATCTAGATAAATAAGTCAAAGATCTTTTGAAGGAAAATTACAATACTCTGAAAAAAGAGATTGTAGAGGATTTCAGAAAATGGAAAGATAATCCCTGCTCCTGGATAGGAAGCACCAACATCATAAAAAACCACATCAAAAAAATAAAAAATCAGACAAAGTACTACTCTCTAGAATTTATAAGGAACTAAAAATCATTAGGGCCCCTAAATTTATTTATTTATTTATTTATTTATTTTGTCTTTTTGAGACAGGGTCTCACTATGCAGTTCAGGCTGGCCTTGAGCTCACTTTGTAGCTCAGGCTGGTCTCGAACTCACAACAATCCTCCTGCCTCAGCCTCCCGAGTGCTGGGATTACAGGCATGCGCCACCACGCCCGGCCGAGGGCCCCTAAATTTAAAAACCCATCTTAGTCCATCTGAGATGAACACATACTTCTCAGAGGACTAAATTAAAGCAGCAAATAAATATATGAAAAAATGCTCCACATCACTAGGCATCCGTGAAATTAAAACAACACTAAGATACCATCTCACCCCAGAAAGAATGGCTATCATAAAAAAAATCAACCAAAAACAAATGTTGGAGAGGTTGTGCAGAAGAGGAACACTTTTCCACTGCTAGTGGGAATGTAGACTATGCAACCATTATGGTTATACACACAAGATGGGTAAGGCAGTGATCCTGAGAAACATCAGGATTCTGAAGCCAGCAGGTAATTGGTAGGATTCTCACCCTGACTAACTATATATGCTGATATATGTGAACCAAGCAACTGCAATGAAAATAGCAATGTGTAATAGAAGGGTCATGCTTGGAATGCCTGTTATTCTGGTCTTCTTAATATTTACTTCTTGTTATGAAATACCAATTATTACTATACTGTCTTTCAAATAAAAGATTTTTTCTTTAAATAAAGGATAATAAATGAAAAAAAAAGTCACAAGAAAAAAAATGTCACAGGACTCTCCTGCTACAAGTGTGTATATGGTTAGATGTCTAAATTTCTGGGTAAATATATGTAAGTGTTCTTTCCTATTTTTTTTAAATTTTTTTTCTTCATATTCTGTAAGGACTAAAAGTTTAACATGTCAATATTTGATGGAAAATACCTGTTCCATGTTATGCCTATGATGTTTGATATTTAGACAGATTTTGAGGGTAAACTGAACTGCATAATAAGCTTCTCTTCTGGAGGGTTAACCTAAGTTTGCAGATCAAAAATTGGAGAAAAGGAAGGGCTGGAAGTTCAGCCAACATTTTGGCCCTAGCCTTTCAAGGTCAGTTAAGACTCAGGACATAGAAGAACCTGTACTGTAACATCATGTAACTCAGTTGTGCCCAAAATTTTCTGATCAAGGAGATTATAGAGCAACAGAGGGATGCAATCGATGATGTTTAGTGTGCTTAAGGAGAGTCACATGGAGAGAAAACTTTCTCTCAAGCTTTCATGGAGAGCAAATCAGTCAAGCAAAGGCTATGACTCATCCACATGGCTGACACTGGCAAAGGATCTACAAAGTATGGTACAAGGTTACAGGAAAAATCCTGAGGGGACTTGACTGACCTTATCAGATACAAAAGTTACATTTCTTATTATACAGATCTTGCTTTGTCTTGGTCTTAACCATCCAGCAGAAAAGTATAAAAACGAGGTATATAAAGTAAAGTCATATTAATATACTTGAGCTGTGCATGGCTCAAATCAACAACTTCTGTGGATAACCCACTACTATTGTGGACTATTGGACTGTGTTGGATTGTTTTGCTGAATTCATGCACCTCTAGTACTTAGATGCCAATGAAATACCCATCTCTGACAGGACTAAACAATTAAAGGAGCTACAAAGGAAGGACCATTTTGTATTTTTATATACAGAACAGTTAGGATAGATATACAGTTACTTTCATTTAACTCAATGAGAAGAAAGATTTGTACTAATAATGTTTGGATAGGATATCCTGTCTGCTTCTTGTACTATGAATAACCACTAAGAAGATAACAATGTACAATGTATTACTTATTGAAACTGTCCTATTAATCAGCTTTGAAACTATCGCATTAATATTTGTTTCTCAATAAAAAATAAATAAACAAATAAAAATAAAATAAAATTAAGCAACTCAGATCTGGGACTCTGCCTACATTGTCCACACATCTTGAAATGGATGGGTTCTTATTTGCTTGCTTAATTTATCTTTTCTTTGTTTTGCTGATGTTGTTCTTGTTGATTTGTTCTCTTTCCTTTTTTCTCAGTTACCCATCCTTTTTACATGACTATGAACCTGCTTTCTAGGATTTTTGTGGTTGTTATTCTGTTCCATTCTTGTTTTTAATTCTCTGTTTTCTAACTGTTTTGTTCACCAGTTTCCAAAAGTTTTCATGATCTTCCTTTGACCTCCAGCTTTGATTCTAATCTCTTTTTCTTCTTCCATTTATCTATTCTTTCCCCCAAACTCCTTTTAAATTCTCTCCCCAGAGGGTAAAATCACCATATTGAGGGCCTACTTACTGCATATAATCAATCTCCTGGTTTATTTTAAATATTTATTTGTTTATTTATTGGATACAGGGTCTCACTGTACAGTCCAGACTTATGGTGATCCTCCTGTCTCAGCCTCCCCAGTGCTGGGATTATAGGCATGTACCACCACACCCAATTAGCCATGATGTTTTCAAAAACCTACTACAGCAAGGCATATAATAGTAAAGATTCCAGATATTTAACATAAGAACACAATATTAAAAGTTAATAGAGAAAATAAACAAGTCATCTATAAAGGAAAGCCTATCAGAATCACATCAGACAACATAGATGCCCAAGTCAAAGAAAGCTTACAATGAAAAATTATAAGCCCTAAAAGAAAACTTCCAACCAAATTGATATACCCTACAAAATTATCATTCAAAACTGAAGGAAAAATAATATACTTTCATGACAAATAACACGTGAGGAAATTTATGAACACCAAATGAGCACTCAAAAGTGGGTATTGTAGAAAGAGATAACAAGGATTACAAATCTCCATGAACCCAAACAGAATGAATATACCAGACAAATAAGCAAAATCACATCATAGGAAAACAGAACCTAACTAAGGAAATATTCATACAAACAATAAATTCTCTTCACTCTATTAGACCTCAGTCCTCAAAATGCAAAATCATAGTGGAAAACACCTGTAATCCCAGTACTTAGAAGGCTGATGCAGTAAGAGTATTGTGAGTTCAAGACCAGCCTGGACTATAAAGCGAACTCAAAGCCAGCCTGAATTTCATACTGAGACTCTGTCTCAAAATGACAAAAAATGGCTAATGAGATAGCTTGGCAGTCTAAGCACTTGCTTAGCAAGTACAAGAAGTGGGTTCAATCTCATGTAACACATGCAGTCTGGCCCTGGAACAACGGGCATGCTATGCCAACCAACAAAATTAGATGTGGTGGTGCACAACTATAATCCCAGTGCTGGGGAGGCTGAGACAGTAGGATCACTATGAGTCTGAGCTGCATAGTAAAACCCTGTATCCAGATAGTTAGAAAGGAGGAAGGGTATGGCTAAGACTGGATGGAAAGAGATGCATCAGGTCTATGCATCCTTAAGTTCCCACAAGAAGCCCACATGCAGGGCTTTGGGGGCTGTGCAGCATGTGTTTCCTGGGAGTTATCACATCTTTTCTTTTGTCTTTTTGAGACAGGGTCTCACCATGCAGTTCAGGCTGGCCTTAAGCTCATTTTGTAGCTCAGACTGGTCTTGAACTCCCAACAATCCTCCTGCCCCAGCCTCCGGAGTGCTGGGATTACAGGCATGCACCACCACGCCTGGCTGAGTTATCACATCTTCTTTCCCTGTCAGTTTTCAGCATTCCCAGCCTTCTTGTCTCAGGCCCAGACCTGATGTCATCTTGAGGAGTGAAGACATATAGAAGACAGTCCACATTGAATTTTTGCCACTGTGTTCTCACTTGCATGGCATCCCACTCTTACATTACAGGGTATACTTCTTTTCCTAGTTTTATTTGGTGCAAAATTATTTTGCAGAGCCTGTTTCTTGCCTTACTTTTAATAAAATGTTGCTACCATTTGTGCTTATCTAGGCAAATTCTTTACTCAAGGCTAGAAACTACCTCTAGAAAGAGACTCCAGCACCCCAAAATTTGGTAATAGCTAGTCACCCAACCCTATTGCAAGCCCTTCCCCTATCTGGGTGCCTTAATTAAAAGCTAACAAAATAAACTATTTCTACAATATTGTTACCAAAATTTAAAATGTCTGTTTGCCACTTAAAGACCAGCAGTGGGCTAGGCATGGTGACATACACCTGTAATCCCAGCACTCAGGAAGCTGAGGAAGGAGAATTGCTGTAAATGCAAAGCCATCCAGGGCTACAAAGTGAATTCAATGCTAACCTAAACTGCCTAGTGAAACCCTATCTCAAAAAAGACAAAAAAAGGTGGGTTGGCAATATTAAGGAGATGAGACTTAGTAGAAAGAAATTAAATTTATTAAAGGGTCAGAAATCTTGAGAAGATAGAGACAATCTCTCTAGAGTTATATCTTTGGAGGCTCAAACACTTTTACAGGGAAGGAACTGATGGCAGGGTGGGAATAGTACAGTTAAAAACAGGATGCTAAAGCAGCAGAAGCAACTAAAACACACTTGGCCACCTTATCTTCCACAAAGGGGGAAGAGAACAAAGGAACTCTTGAAGACATAGGGGTAGGCAAACAGTTCATGAACAAAAGTCAAATTTCATGGGTAACACTTGAAAGAATTAACAACCAGGACCTCTTCTTATTGAGAAGGTTTTGTATCTCAAAAGAAATTATCAACAAAGTGAAAAGACAACCCTCAAATAGGGAAAAATTCTTAACTAATAAGCACTCAGACAAAGGTCTGCTCTCTAGAATTTATAAAGAACTAAAAAACATTAGGGCCCCAAAGTTTAAACACCCAGTCCAGAAATGGGCATCCAAGATGAGCACACACTTCTCAGAGAATGAAATTAAAGAAATGAATAAATGTATGAAAAAATGCTCCACATCACTAGCCACCCATGAAATGCAAATTAAAACAACTGTGAGATACCATCTCACCCTAGAAAGAATGGCTATCATAAAAAAATCAACCAAAAACAAATGTTGAAGAGGTGATGGGGAAAAGGGAACCCTTCTCCACTGCTGGTGGGAATGTAGACTATGTAACCATTATGGAAATCAGTGTGGAGACTCCTTAAAAACCTAGGACTGGAAATGCCATTCAAACCAGCTATCCCCCTACTGGGAATTTTCCCAGAAAAACTGAAACATCATATCATAGTGATATATGTGCACCTATATTTATAGCAGCACAATTTGTGATAGCCAAATCTTGGAAACAACCAAGATGATGGTTACCTGAAGAATGGATGAAAAAGATATGGTATTTCTATATAATGGAGTATTACTCAGCTATAAAGAATGATAAACTCGAAACCTTCATATTTAAGTGGATTAAATATGAAGACATACTTATAAGCAAAATAAGTCAGACACATATGTGCAAATATTGTATTGTCTCCCTAGCATAACTCAAAAGAAGTATTGCAAATAGAAATGTATAACACAATTAGAAGGAAAGTGAGAACTTGAGGATTGTACAATGAGGAAAGGACAATGAGAAACATGACAGAGGCAAAACCATTCACTTATACACACTGGATGGGTAAGACAATCATCCTGAGAAAAATCAGGAGATTTTTGAAACTAGCAGTTAAGTGGTAGGATTCTCATCCCAACTAACTATATATGCTGATACCAGTGAACCAAGCAACTGCACTGAATTTAACAAAGTATAATAAAAGGGTCACACTCCAAATGCCTGCCATTCTGGTCTTCTAAATATGTGCTTCTTGTCATGACATACCAGCTATTACTATACTGCCCTTTTTGAAGGTTAGTAAATGAAAACTAAGACAAAAAAATGTCACAAGACAGTCCTGCTACAATGCTGCTATGCTGTATATGGATGGATTTCTAAATATCTATGTAAATACATGTAAGTGTTCATTCCTATTTTTTTAATTTTTTTTTTCTTTTTCATATTCTGTACAGACTTAGAGTTTAGTATCTCAATACTTGATGGAAAATACATGCTCCATGTTATGGCTATGATGTCTGATATTTAGAGTAATAGTGTGGGTAAACTGAACTGCATATGTGGCAGGGTAATAATAAACTTCTCTTCTGGAAGCTTAACAACGTAAGTTTGCAGATTAAAAATTGGAGAAAAAGAAAGGCTGTAAGGTCAGCCAACATTCTGGCTCTAGCCTTTCAAGGTCAGTGAAGACTCAGGACATAGGAGAATTTGTAATGTAACATCATGTAACTCAGTAGTGCCCCAAACTTTTTCATCAAGGAGATTATGGGGCCACAGACGAATGTGACTGATGATATATAGTATGCTTAAGGAGAGTCACATGGAGAGAAAACTTTCTCTCAGGCTTCCACAGAGAGCAAATTGGTGAAGCAATGGCTGTGACTCATCCACAAGGCTGACACTGACAAGGGATCTCCAAAGTGCGGTACAGGGTTACAGTATAAACCCTGAGGGTACCTAACGGACCTTATTTGATACAAAAGATACATTTTTTGTTATATAGGTCTTGCTTTAATTTGGTCTTAACCATCCAGCAAAAAAGTCTAAAAATGGAAGTATATAAAGTCAAGTCATAGCCGGGCGTCGTGGTGCATGCCTGTAATCCCAGCACTCAGGAGGCTGAGGCAGGAGGATTGCTGTGAATTCGAGACCAGCCTGAGCTACAAAGTGAGCTTAAGGCCAGCCTGAACTGGCCTTAAATAATAAATAAATAAATAAAGTAAAATAAATAAATAAAGTCATATTAATATACTGAGCTGTGAATGGCTCAAGTCAGCAACTTCTGTGGATAACCCACTGCTATTGTGGACTGCTGATCTGTGTTGGATTATTTCATTTAAATATATATGATTAACCATCCATGTTTTGAAAATCTGTAACATATGTATCGTTGTATGTTAAAAAAAAATTTCTATCTGAAATACATAAAGAATCAGGCCCCCAAATTTAAAGACCCAAAGCAAAAATGAACATCTGAGATGAATATACACTTCACAAATGAAGAGTTATAAATTGTAAATAAATGCATGAAAAAATATTCAACATTTGAACATTTGAATGGTCATTCAAGAGATGCAATTTAAAACAACTCAGATTCAATCTTATGTCAGAATGAATCGCTATCATTAAGAAGTCAACCAATAACAAATGCTAAAGGCTCTATGGGGAGAAAGGAAGCCTTCTCCATTGTTGGTGGGAGTGAAGGCCAGTACAACCACTATGGAAATCAGTGTGAAGGTTCCTCAAAAAGCTAAGAGGTCACATGCAGGCCAGCTATTCCCCTCCTAGATATTTTTTTTTAAAAGAATGAAAAACACCACACCACAGCCATATATCTGCACCCATGTTTATAGCAGCACAATTTGTCATAGCTAAATCTTGGAAACAACCTTAACACCCTTTTTAAACTAAGGAATATATAGAAGAGAGGTGGTATTTTTACAAATGGAGCATTACTCAGCTATATAAAAATATAAATTTGAGGCTTTTATAGGTTAATGAATGCAACTATAACTATATTGGTAAGTGAAATAAATCAGACCCATATATGTGAACATTATATTATCTCATTATTGTGAGAACTTTAAAGGTACAATAGATACTATGAAAAGGGAAGAATCTGTTCAATGGAAAGGAAAAACTTGGATGAAGAAAAGAACAAAAGAAAGAAGAGAGAAAGATATATCCATGTATATATGCTTGATAGTTTGGATGATTGTGTTGATTTCTTTTGGTTGACAACCATTGTTGAGTTCCTATTACTTTGTTTAATGAAATTTCATATCATTTCTATTCTTTTCAACATTTTGTGTTCTTTAAAAAATAAGAAAAAACAAACGTGCTCTCTAGGCTTGTTTAGGACCTGCCAGGATAATTCTTGACACATAGTGGTTTAGGCACGTCTCAATAGTGCATTTTCTTTATATTACTACCAAGTTGCTACAAGATAATGATGAAGTAATTTGTTCTTCAGCTTGAAACATAACTTCAGAGTTACTGGTCAGAATGCTGACATTAAATTGAATTAAGAAAGTGTTAAAAAAAAAAAAAAGAATGGATGAAAAAAAATGCAGTATTTTTATACAATGGAGTATTACTCAGCTAGAAAGACTGATAAACTTGAAGCCTTTATATTCAAGTGGATGCTACTTGAAGATATACTCAAAGAAACCAGACCCACATGTGTAAATATCACATAGTCTCCCTGGTGTAAGAACTGAAAAGAAGAAATACAAATTGAAAGGTATAACACAACTAAATGGAAAAACAAGACCAGGGAGATGGCTCAGTGGAATAAGTGTTTCCCTGGTAAGTGCAAGGGCCTGAGTTCAATCCCCAGTTCTGCCAAATAAATAAATAAATAAATAAATAAATAAATAAGTGGAAAGCAAGAACTTAAGAATTAAACAACAAAGAGAGGGCAAGGAGAAAAGCTAGGAAACATGGTAGGGGCAAAGCCATATGTTTTTTTTTTCAAACATTTATATACATAAGATGGTTAAGGAAATGGTCCTGAGAATCTCCATCAGGTTTTCGAAATTCGCAGTTAATTGGTAGGATTTTCACCCTGACTAACTATATATGCTGATATCTGTGAACTAAGCAACTGCACTGAAGATACCAATGTGTAATACTAGGGTCATGCTTGGAATGCCTGCCATTCTGGTCTTCTAAATGCGTACTGCTTCTAATGTCACATCAATTACTGCTATACTCATTTTCTCATGTAAATATTTTTTTAAAAAAGGTATTAAAGAAAACAAGAGATAAGAATAAAGGTCATAGGACTCTCCTGCTACAACGTATATATGGTTAGATCTCTAAACTTCTCTGTAAAAATCTGTAATTGTTTTTTTTTTTTTTTTTTCCCACATTCTATAGGGATTTAAAGGGATTTTTTCTCTCCTTTTTTTTTTTTTTTTTTTTTTTTTTTTTTTTTTTCTTATTTTTTTGTGTTTTTTAAGTGTTTTTTTTTTTTTTTTTTTTTTTTTTTTTTTTTTTTTTTGTATTTTACAGAAGGTTCTACAGAGTGTTCAGGGTTTCACTACTAGATCAGACCTGTTTATAGCCTCCCAATAGCTGGGATTATTAGGCACATGGCACCATACCCAGTCTCAATTACTGTCAGTGTGCCCTGGGGGCAGGGCTAGTACAGCAAGCCTGGAGATCGAAACCCCGGGCCCTGAGCCTACTTGCAGGCACTTTAATCCACTGAACTATTTGGCTGACCCTTTGAAGTTTATTTTTTAATTAATTTTATTGAGAAACAAACAGCAATGGGACAGTTTCAAAACAGATTAGTAGCACAGTTTCAATAATTAATACATTGCATATTGTTGTCTTCATAATAGTTATTCATAGTACAAGACGCAGACACAATATCCTGTCCAAACACTATTAGTACAAAACTTTCTTCTCATTGAATTAAGAGAATGTAGCAATATATCTATCCTATTTTGTATATACAGACACAAAATAGTCCTTCATTTATATCCCCCTTTTCTTTTTAGTTTTGTAGTAGTCCATAATAGTGGTGGGTTGTCCACAGAACCGTCAATGTCAGAAGTTGTTGATTTGAATCTTTTACAGCTCAGCATATTAATATGGTTTTACTTTTTATACCTTGTTTTTTATACTTTTCTGCTGGATGGTTAAGATCAAGATAAATCAAGACATATATAACAAGAAATGTAACTTCTGTATCTGACAAGGTCAGTCAAATCCCTTAGGATTTAGCCTGAAACCCTTTGCAGCAGGTTGTAGATCTTTTGTCAGTGTCAGCCATGTGGATGAGTCATGGCCATTGCTTGACCAATTTGCTCTCTGTGAAAGCCTGAAAGAATGTTTTCTCTCCATGTGACTCTCCTTAGGCACACTCTACATAATTGATCACTTTCCTCTGTGGCCCCATATTCTCCTTGATTAGAAAATTTGGGACATCACTGAGTTACAGAATATTACAATACAGGTTCTCTTGTGTCCTGAGTTCTCACTAAACTTGAATGGTTGGACCAAAATGTTGGCTGTCCTTGCAGCCCTTTTTTTTCTCTAATTTTTGATATGCAAACTTAAGTTGTTAACCACCCAGAAGAGATGCTTAATGATATTATTACCTTATAACATAGGCAGTTGAACTTAACTTCACTACTTCTTCTCAATTCTAGTCCTGGATTCATTTTACACACACACAAGGGAGGCCCCAATTAGGTCCCCATGTATCACTGAACCCTCAAGCTCCACCCCTATCAAAAGTCCATAAAATCTCAAGCTTCCTGTCTCAGGTCAAAAGATCTCCCCAACTCCCGCTATCAATCCTCTCCCTGTCCTCCTGAATGGAAATAAAGGCCTTTTCCCCTTTTCGTTTTACTTCTGCATCTTTGCCAACACCAAAATACTTAACACTAAGAGGTATAGAAATGCCCAGGCCCCCAGGTAAAAGTACATGCATGTTGGATTTACCAGCCTGACCTTCTCATCACTTTACTACCATTCCACTCCACCTCACTACAGTTTTATAAATATGTACAGTGGTACTCAATTCATGAATGGTTTGTTTGTGAACAATTTTGTTTGCAAACAGAGCTTTTGGTAAAATTTTCTTCTTGTTTGCAAACTTTGTATTGGGTAATGAATATGACCACAACTATTTTCCCACAGAAACACAATGGTGGCATCCTTTCCAGAATTGTGGAGTAATTTAAGTTCATGAACCAAGGTACCAATATACTATATATCATAAATATAATGAAGATCAGAGTGAACTCTGGACAAGTATGAGAGTTAAAAGCCCCAAAGATACATAGAACCCTGTCAGTCATTAATGTTAATCATACCTAGAAATTCAGAGAAAGCAGCTAAGCAAAGGTATCTGACCTTTAAATTCCAAAAACTCAGTTTACCCACACAACATTGCTGTTGCATCTTTTTGTGTGCTTTGGCCCATGTGCAGTGTTTTTCTGTCACCAGGCACCTTTTATTGGCAGTGCCTTATCACTTCTTGGCATGGTCTTACTGTGAGCACAACTTCCCATTAAACCTAGATGATAGAGGAAGTTAGTTAGAAAGGACAAAGGCCTGAACAGTTAATCTAAAGCAAATTAAGGGCTGGCTAGATAGCTCAGCAGATTAAAGAGCCTGCTTAGGTAGATGCAGGGACCGGGTTCTATCCCTGGTGTATGTATGGTGCTGGTCCTGCCCTCGGGGCACTCTGAGAAGGCAGCTGAGACTGGGTGGAGAGGGCCTATAATCCCAGCACTTGGGAGGCTGAAAATGGGAGGATCACTAAGAGTCCAATCTGTGTAATGAGAATAAAAAGAAGTAAAGTCAAAATCAAAGTGAGTTAATATATCAATATGCCAGAATAATTAATTTAGGCCAACTAACTACGAGTGCTTAATGGAATGTGAGGGACAAAGAATAGGTCCTTAAAAAAAAGAGAGAAATCTTGGAAGAAATAAAATACAGGGCTAGCGAGGTAGCTCAGTGGTCTAAAGCACCTGCTTAGGCAGCCGCAAGGGGTAGCAGTTTGATCTCCAGCATCACATGCCATGCCAGCCCTGCCCTCAGGGCAGGCTGAGCAGGAAAAAAAAAGATACAAATGAAGCAACTTGCTTTCCTTACACCAAAGTGCCACCTACAATCGGGGGAGCCACCCTGCTTTTTGTCATGCTCACCATTACCAAAAATTGTATAAAAACCACTGAGCCTGAATTTCCAAGGAACCTTGTTCTTGTGGTTGAAACCCACAAAGAAGCAGGGAACTTTAAATTTTACTCTTTTCTATTAAACCTACACTATGTTGTTGTAGGACAAGTGTCCTCATAGGTGAGGGATAGGTACAGCAAAGGCCTCAGTGAGCTTTATGGAAAATAGGCCAGGGATATAGCTCAGTGGCACAAGCAGTTGCCTGAATTTGATTTCTGGAAACAAAACAAAAAAAGACCTTGCCAGGCATGGTGGCACATGTCTGTAATCACAGCACTTGGGAGGGTGAGGCAAGAGGATCATTGCAAGTTTTGGGCTGAGTTCATGTTCTCTGAAACTGAAGAATGAATTTTAGGAACAATAGAGGTTAAGAGTAGAATATATTTATTGGGGGAAAGAAAGTTTCTGTCCAAGAGAGAGATAAAAGGAGACCAAAAAGGATAGCCAAACAGGTTGCCTAGGAATCTTGGGATCTCTGAGGATTTCCTTTTTTTTTTTTTTCCGAAGAACTGGGGATTGAACTTGAACCCTTGTGCTTGCCAGAGAAGCACTTATTCCACTGGGCCATCTCCCCAGCCCCAACTGAGGATTTTTATAGAGCAAATCCATGTGGTGAGGCAGGTCTAAGGAAGAAACATGGGAACTCACACATAGGTGGGATAAAACTATGGTTAACAAATAAGAATACAAGTACAATTATTCATGCAAAATTGATTAAATTGGGATCAAATAGGAAAGAAGCCACTTAGCAAGCAGGCATAAATATGGAACAAAAGTTTTCTCCTAGAGATTGGGTCAGTGACTCTTTCTGGCTTCTTGAAGGTGACTGATACCTATTTAGAATATTAATCCCTGATGCCCATCCCTAGGAAAGTATGTGGCTTCATCTGTTTCCTTTTTATCTTGAGATCAGGCCCATAGCAAGAGTGTCTGTCTCTTCCAAAGTTGCAAGGTCATCTTGTCTTCCATATTGTTTCCTTGAGGGTCCAGCCCTGTCTGACTGCCTGTAATATTTCTATCTAATTTAGCTGTCTTATGACAGTTTTAGACCAGCTAGGCTACAAGTGGGCTCAAGGCCAGCATGAACTGCATAGCAAGACCCTACCTCAAAAAGAAAAATTAATAGACAAGCTGGGGATTTAGTTCAGTGATACAACCTAAGGTGAGCATGAAGTCCTGAGTTCAATTCCTGCAGGTAAATTAGATAGAAATATAGGCAGACAGGGCTAGGCCCTTAAGGAAACAACAATGAAGACAAGATATTGTTAGGTCTGAGAAGCCCACGGCGTGAAGAAAGACTCCAAAAGACGTCCTCTCATGCAAAAGCAAGGGGATTTTATTTTCCATGCATGCACGGGGCTCCCTGAACATGCAGGAACAGAGAAGCCCCTAGCTGACCGTGGGCTGGGTTTTAAGCCCTAAGACAAAGGGAGGAGGGGTTTGAGAATATTTTACTTTTTAGGGTAACTAAGAGGGGTAGGCCAAAGGGCAACTACTAGCTAACTCTGTGGTTTTACCTGCATTCCGAGAACTGGTGGGTTTACTTGTGTAAAGTGACAAGAGTGTCCCCAGGCCGGAGATTAAATGTTTTCCCAAGCTAGGCCTGAGGTTTATGACCCCACCTGAGGTTTTTATGTCCTCTTTGTTTTAGGAACAGGGATTACAGACCCTAGTGGGGCAAAGGTTCACAGAATTAGTTCATTAGGCAGTAATTTAGCTGACAAGGTTAGCTGATGTACTAAGGCAGCGCATACAGAACAGAATGGCGACGTAAAACTCATTTGGGCCCTACAGTATGTTGCAACTTTCCTTGGCAAGTGCAAGGGCCTGAGTTCAATCCCCAGCTCTGCAAAAAAAAAAAAAAAAAAAAGATATGTTGCAACTGTGAGAGACACAGATGCTCCTGCTGTGGGCCAGACCTAAAAAACAAAGATCCAACAAATGCTGACCTCCCTAAAGATAAGCATCAAGATTGATCATCACTTTGAGGAAGCCAGGAAGAGTCACTAATACAACTGCTACTGGCTGGCTACTGGATAAATTGTTCTATATTAATGCCCGCTTGCTATGTGTCTGGCTTCCCCATTTGGTCTTGGATTTAATCAATTTTACCTGAGCAAGGGTTCTTGTAATCTCATTGATTGACCATAGTTTCATCCCACCTAAGCAAGTTCCAAAGTGCTCCTTAAATCTGCCTCACCACATGGTTTTGTTGTAGGCAGCTGAGTTAGATAGAAATATTCCAGGCAGTCAGACAGGGCCAGGTCCTCAAGGTGGAAGGCAAGGTGACTTTGCAACTTGGAAGAGACAGACACTCCCTATGGGCCACACCTCAAGACCAGACAAAAAGAGGAAACACAGCTACATACTTCCCTAAGAATGGGCATCAGAATATCATTGATATTCTAAATAGATATCAATCATCTTGAAAGAGCCCTATTGAGTCACTAGCCCAACCTCCAAAAGAAAGAAACCCTGTCCCATATTCATGCCCACTTGCTATGTGACTCACTTCCCCATTTGGTACTGGATTTAATCAATTTTACCTGAGCAATGGTGCTTGTAATCCCATTGGTTGACCATAGTTTTGTTCCACCTCTTGTCCACCTAAGCGAGTTCCCATGTCTTCACCAAGTTAGACCCACCTCACCACATGGTTTTACTCTATAAAAGTCCCTGGAAGAAACAACTTCCTGGGGAACTACCCACTGGGGGGGAACTGGGGGACCTCCTGTCCCTCTCTTGAACTGGAGCTTTCTTTCCCTCAATAAATCTATTCTGCTCATAACCTCCGTTGGTTCCTAAAATTCATTCTTCAGTTTTAAAGAACATGAACTCATACAGGTCAGGTCCAGAGATCATTTTTCCCTATGTCATTTGGAGGTTCCCTATATCATATGGAGGTCACCCACCTGAGATCTGTTTTTCTCCCTGTACCAGATTTACTCTATAAAATTCCCTGGGAGAGAGCTTCCTAGGGAACAACTCACTCAGGCACCCCCTTTTGTCCCTCTCTTGGACAGAAGCTTTCTCTCCCCAAGAAATAATCTACTATTAACCTCCATTTGTTCTTAAAATTCATTCTTTGATCTTAGAGAACACAAACTCATCCCATGTACCTTTCAGGTTGAGAGTTTCATTTCCCCTATATAAGTATTTTAAAAAAAAAAGCAAAAATTAATAAGCAATTATGAACTGAGCAGCCAGATTCCAAAGGCAAGGGAATCTGGACTCCAGCAATTAGGAATGAAAGGCAAAGAAACTAGCTCTAGGAAGAGCCCAGTGTAGGGACGGGGAGCACTGACCATAGAATTGATACAGAAAGGATAGAATGAAAGCTTTATGAGCTTTATTAAAAATTATAAAGCAGCTTTGACCTCTATATCCTGACTCAAGCAATTAAAATGGCAATGGCAGCTAGACACTGAGGAATTAGATAAATAAAGACACTTAAACTGAAGCAATTAGGGTGACAAAGTCAAAGACCTCAGTATCAGGAAGTTTCTAGATGGTACAATTCACATAAGAAAGGCAAACTTCCCCCTTCATTAATTCTTTTGCCTAAAATACTTGTCCTTAAGATCCCCACCACTGAGGCATTGGACTAAGAGCCAGCTTTGGTGCCAGCCTGGCCCCCAGCCCTCAGGCACGTTGAGCCGATGAGTCCAGGAGTGATGGCACATTATTGTAATCCCAGCACTGAAAAGACTGAAAACAGATCACCTGGCCAAAAATCCACAAGGTTTAATGAAAGGCAAGCCCAGGAGCCAATCAGATTCCAAGAGCCTAAGTAAGCTACAGACAAGAAACCCAGGGGCAATTTCCTTTTGAATTTTCCCTATTTATTGTCATCTCTTTTCCCCCTTTCCCATCTTCAAATGAATTGTCTACTTTTAGTTTAAACTCCTTCTTTGATTCTTAACCAACACCAGGTTTAGGATAGCCAGGAGCTGCGTGTTCCAGCAGGACAGTGGCATGCTGCATCAGAGCAGTGTAGTAGTGTCCTTCTGCCCACTCTGGACATCACAGGGGGCATAGGGTGACATGGTGTACAATCTTTCCCAAGATGTTACATAAAAATCACACTTTCCCTTTACATAATCCTTAAATCTAGGAACTTGCCCTTCAGGCCCCACTCATAATCTTACCTTCCACCAAAGGTCAGGAAAAACAATGCATGTTGAGAAGAATTCCAAGGTTAAAATGAAAGACAAGCCTGGAAGCCAATCACATTCCAGGAGCCCACACTGGAAAAATAAACCTTATAAAAGGACCTGGTGGTGAAAGACCACAAGCCATTCACTTTGGAACTCTCCCTACTCAGTCCAAGTAGCTGTCTTTCATTTCTCTCTTCTGCTTTCCCATCTTCAAATGCATCATCTTTTACTTAAAACACGGCCTCTTCAATTTTTACTGATGCCAAGTTTAAGAATGCCAGAATTCTGAGATAGCTCAGCAGTCTAAGCACCGACCTGAGATCAGTCCCCAGTATCACATGCTGTGCCAGCTCCAGAACTGGGTGTGCTGGCACACACCTATAATCCAAGCCCTGGGGAGTCTGAGACAGGAGTATTACTACCAGCCTACACTGCGCAGTGAGACTCTGTATACTCAAAAAATAATAATAATAAAGAATGTCCATAGGAGAACCTATACTGTGGCATCACATAACTCACTTGTGTCCCAAATTTTCTGATCAATGAGATTATGGGGCCACAGAGCAACATGATTAATGATATAGAGTGTGCCTAACGAGAGTCAGCTGGAGAGAAAATATACTCTCAGGCTTTCACAGAGAGCAAATTGGTCAAGGAATGGCTGTGACTCATCCACAAGGCTGACAATGACAAAGGATCTACAAAGTACAGTACAGGATTACAGGATAACACCTGTAACCTACAAAGTATAGTACAAGGTTACAAGATAACACCTGAGGGTACTTGGTTGACCCTATCAGATACAAAAGTTACATTTCTTGTTATATAGGTCTTGCTTTGTCTTGGTCTTAACCATCCAGCAGAAAAGTATAAAGACAAGATATAGAAAGGAAAACCATATTAATATACTGAGCTGTGAAGGGCTGAAGTCAACAACTGTGGATAACCCACTACTCTTGTGGACTGCTGGACTGTGTTGGATTGTTTTGCTGAATTCATGCACCTCTAATATTTAGATGCCAATGGAATACCCATTTGTGACAGGACTAAACGAAAAAAGGAGATACAAAGGAAGGACCATTTTGTATTTGTGTACACAGAATAGTTAGGATAAATATACAGCTACTTTCACTTAATTCAATGAGAAGAAAGATTTGTACTAATAGTGTTTGGATAGGATATCCTGTCTGCATCTTGTACTATGGATAACACTAGGAAGATAAAAAATGTACAATGTATTAATTATTGAAACTGCCCTATTAATAAAAAAAAAAAAAACCAGTCAATGATTTTGCCTCTTTAAAAAAGAAAAAAAAAAGAAGAAAGGAAAAACTTTTTAAATAAAAAAAATGACCAAACATGTGTTTTGATATCTCTCTATATATAAGCAGGATGGTTTGGACAATTGTACTGTGGGTTTCTGCTGGTCTATGGAAAGGAACAATTAATGTTCAATTTGTTTTTATCTCCTTTTTTTCAATTGTTTGTCCTTTCTCTCTCTCTCTCTCTCTCTTTTTTTTTTTTTTTTTTTTTTTTTGGTGGAACCAGGGCTTGAACTCAGGCCCTTGCACTTCCCAGGGAAACGCTTATTCCCCTGAGTTATCGCCCCGGCCCCTTTTTCTCTCCTTAATTTCTTATATATTTGTTCCTTTTCTTTCTTTCTTCTTCCAATTTCGTATGCATATATCTGGTAATATGCATACTAGTTAGAAAATAATACTACATTAGAACAAATACTATGAAATTCATATTATTTTGTTATGTGAAATTCTGTATCATTTGTAATTTTTGTGTTTTAATACTTTTCTTTACTGTCTTTAAAAAATAAAAATTTAAAAAGAACCTGTTTTTTTCCTGGCAAAGAAGTGGTTTATAGTCCACACCATAATGTTGCATGGTTATTTCCCACTGCATTGTGGTGTGCTGTGTTTTGAGTTTTTTTAATTAATTAATTTAATTTAATGGCAAATTTTAAATATACATAATTATTGCATTCATCACAAAGAATTTGTACCTGTACATGATATAACTTCATTTTCCCCTGTCCCCTTGTCCTTGTTCCAACTTCTTTCCCCCTCTCTATTTACAAAAGTTTTGTTTACATTTTTCCCTTTTTCTCATTTGTTTCTTTTCTCTTCCTTCTTTTCCTCTCTCCCCCCATAGTTTATCTTCCTATCTGAACATTTTCATCTTATTTCATAACACCTATTATAGATTTTGGTCCTTTTTTTCCATCCACCATCAAGAGAGCCTTGCACAACATTGACTTGCGCTCAGCATCATCAGATTCTTCTTCAGCTATGGCTTTCCTTCCTGTCCTTAATGACATACAAACAACATTGAACACCAAACAGCAGGAATGTTCGTAAGCCTACCCTGCCCTCTCACTCTCTGGAGAGCCTTGCCAACCCGCATATTGCCCATCTACCATCACTGCAAAAAATGACAAAAGGGGGCCCGGGGAGATGGCTCAGTGGAATAAGTGCTTCCCTGGCAAACGCAAGGACCTGAGTTCAATCCCTGGCTCCACGCCCCCAAAAAAGAAAATGACAAAAGGAAGAAACAAAAAGCAATCTCAGACCTCTAACCCACCCAAAACAAGTCCAAGAGACAACATCATAAAACTTGGAAGTTACACACCTAAAATGTTACAGATGATAGCAGCTGAACTAAAGAAACAATTCCATCAGGATATGGAAGAAATCAGATCAGAAATAATCTCTCAGATAAAAAAAAAGAAAGAAATGACAACCATGAAAGAATTGTTTGATACATCTAGGGAAAACATGATAAAAAATAGAAGGAAATAGGAAAATGATGGAAACAATGAATGAATAATACAAGAATTAGACTGCATGAAACAGATTCAAACTGATATCCAGGACATTAAGAATTCCACTGAAAGCTGGCAAAACTGCTTGAATGAAATAGAAGATACAATTTCAGACCTTGAAGATAACATTGCCGCTAGGGAACATGAAAGGAAATATCTCTTAAAAATAATGAGAAATCAGGAAATAACAATACAACAGTGGCAAGATGATGCAATATATATGACTAATAGTTATAAACAAAACAGCTGGACTTAACACAAAAGACACAAAAAAGTGTTTGCAGAAATAGTAGCAGAAAATTTCCCAAGCATAGGAAAAGAATCATACATATACTGAAGCATATAGAACTCCAGCTAGACATAATCAAAATAAATCATCACTTATACATATAATAATCAAGATCTCAGGAACTGAGTAAGAGAATGGAATGTTAAAAACTGTTAGAGAAAAAAAACTGATTACTTATAATGGAAAGCCCACTAGAACAATGGCCAGTTTCTCAACACAGACCATTAAATCAAGAACAACTTGGAGTAAGATATTTGAGGTTCTAAAATAAAACAACTCTATATTTTTTTTAACTTTTTTAAATGCACTTTGTTGTTGCAGGGTCTCACTACACAGTTCTGACTTGTGGTGATCCTCCTGCCTTCAGGAGGATCTGTAATCTTAGTGTTGGGATTATAGGCAGGCACCACTATGCCTGGACTCTGTGGCTGGCTCAGCCCACCCTGGGGGTGGGGTGGCCCAGCATGTGGTGCCAGGGATTGAACCAGGGTCCCTACACTTGCCTAAGCTTGCCTAAGCTGGTGCTTTAGTCTGCTGAGCTATCTCACTGGCCCCAGAAAACAACTTCCAACCCAGAATGATGCATCCTGAAAAACTATCAGATGTAATGGAGAAATCAGATACTTTCACGACAAAGAACAACTGAAGAAATTCATGACAATCAAACAAACCCTACCAAGAGTACTGACAGATATTTTAGAACAAGACAGAGATTACCACAACTTCAACAATAAGAGAACAACCATGCAGAGCAAGCAATTAAGCAAAGGGGAAAAATTGGGATCCTACGGTAGGAAAACAAAATGAAAAGATAAGGCAATACATATCAGTTATAGCTACCAATATAAATTGTCTCATTTCACCAATCAAAGAATCAGGCTGTCAAAGTGGTTAAAGAAACAAAATCCAATAATATGCTGCCTACAAGAAACACATTTAACTCAAAAACAAATAGGCTGAATGTCAAAGGATGGAAAACAATATTTCAGGTGCCAAGAACCCAGAAAAAAATCACAGGTAGCTATTCTGGTTTCTGACAATATCAACTTCAAGTGTTATTAAAAGGGACAAATAAGGTCACTATATACTTGTTAGGGGAAAACTGCAAGAGGGAGAGATAACAATTACAAATAAATATGCACCCACTATAGGAGCACGCAACAATATAAGACAGGTTGTAACAGATGTGAAAAATCTAATGTGCAATAACATAATTGTACTTGGGGACTTTAACACCCCATTGACACAAAGAAATAGATCAAACATGCAAAAAAAAAAAAAAAATGAGTAAAGAAATAACAGAACTAACCCAAAGTTGTAAATAAATGGATTTAGTAGATAGACCTTTACAGAGTGTTCCATCCAACAACATCAGAATACACGTTTTTCTCAGCTGTGCATGGGATATTCTCCAAAATAGGCCATGTGCTAGCACATAGAACATGCTTAAGTAAATGCAAAGGAATCGAAATCATCCCATGCATATTATCAGACCATAGTGCAAAGAAGCTGCAAATTACAGACAAAAGAAACATCAAAAACTCTATAAACACATGGAAACTAAATAATACCTTCTTGAACAATCAATGGGTCACAAATGCAATTAAAGTATTAATTAAACAATATTTACAATCTAATGAAAATGCAGATGCAACTTACCAGAACCTGTGGAATGCAATGAAAGCTGTCTTAAAAGGGAAATTTATAGCAATAAATTCCCAAATCAGGAAAACAGAATAAGCCTAAATAATCTTATGCTGCATTTCAAACTCCTGAAAAACAAGAGCAAGTCAAGTCCAAAGCCCTGATAAAGATCAGGGAAGAAATAAATGTAATGGAGATGAAGAAAACAATACAAAGAATTGTATTGAAGAGGTGTTGAAATAGTCAAAGATCTGATTCTTTGAAAGAATAAATAAAACTAATAAATTCCTGGCCAACCTCATTTAAAAAAAGAAAAAAAAATTCAAATTTAGGCAATGCAGAATGAAAATGTGAAATCACTACAGACCCTATAGAAATTGAGATTAACAATACTTATTTCCAAAATTTTTATTCTCACAGAATGCAAAATACAGAAGAAATGGACAGATTCCTAGATGCATATGAACTACCAAAGCTAAATCAAAAAGATATAAAAATTCTGAATAACCCAATATCAGCCAATTAACTGAAAATGTAGTAAAACACCTACCATCAAAGAAAAGCCCAGGTCTTGGTGGATTTACAGCTGAATTCTACAAGAAATTTAGGGAGGCCCTAATGCCACCTCTTCTCAAACTCTTTAATGAAACTAAAAGGGAAGCAGTTCTCCTAAACTCATTCAGAGAGACAAGTGTACTCTGATACCAAAACCAGAGAAGGACCCAACCAAAAAAGAGAACTACAAGCCAATCTCTTTGATGAACATAGAGGTAAAAATCCTCAAGAAAATACTAGGAGGTCAGCGACTACAGTTGCGGGACGTGGCAAAGTATTTGGCCTCCATCTTCAGCACCGAAAAAGACAGTCAACTGCTCATTTTATTTCAAAATTGGAGCATGTTATCATGGAGACAGGTACTCTTGGTTGCACAACAAACTGACCTTTAGCCAAACCATCTTGATTCAAAATATCTATCATAATCCCCAAAACAGTGCACAGACGGCTGACTGACGTCTCATACTGTGCTGTGAGTGATGTGGAAAGCATCATGCAGGAGCACTATGATGAGTTCTTTGAGGAACCTCACAGAGATGGAGAAGTATGGGAAAGTGGAGGAGATGAACATCTGTGACAACCTGGGAGACCACCTTGTGGGGAATGTGTATACCAAGTTTCACCATGAGGAGGATGCAGAGAAGGCTGTGATTGACCTGAATAACTGCTGGTTTAACTGACAGCCAATCCATGTTTGTTTTGTTTTGTTTTTTTAAATATTTTTTTAAATTTATTTATTCGTATTTTAACTTGAAGAGTGAAAAACAGAAGCAAAAAACAAAAAGAAAAAAAAATGACATAAACAAGGTAACATACGATACATATGTTACAGATTTTCAAAACATGGATAGCTAATTATATATATTTTTTTTTAAATAAAGCAATCCAACACAGATCAGCAGTCCACAGTAGAAGCAGGTTATCCACAGAAATTGCTGTCTTGAGCCATTCACAGCTCATTATATTAATATGACTTTACTTTATATACCTCCAATGATATAAAAGTTACATTTTTTCTTATATAGGTCTTGCTTTAACTCAATCTTAACCATCCAGCAGCCAATTCACGTTGAGCTCTCACCCGTGACCAACTTTAGGGAAGTACAAAATGGGGGAGTGCACAGGAGGAAGCTTCTGCAACTTCATGCACCTGAAGCCCATTTCCAGAGAGCTGTGGAGAGAGCTATGCAGGTGACACCGCAAGAAGTATAGGTCAAGGTCCTGGTCCTGGGAGTGGTGCTCTCCATCTAGAGACCATGGTCATGGTGGAGGTGGAGGAGATCAGGAACAAAACCAGAGGAGGTCCAGAGATCAGGAAAGATCTGGGCGATTCTGAGCCATGCCATTTTTACCATATGTCTGCTAGAAAGTGTTGTAGTTGATTGACCAAATAAATTCATAAAATGGGAATTTAAACAAAAAAGCCCACAAAGATAGGTTTGTGAATAAAATGTATAGTGATACAGACAGAAAGAAAAAGAAAGAAAGAAAGAAAGAAAGAAAGAAAGAAAGAAAGAAAGAAAGAAAGAAAGAAAGAAAGAAAGAAAAGACTAGGAAAACAAAGGCAGAAAAGCATCAAGAAGATTAATCATCAAGAACCAATACTGTGAAAATAGCCATACTTCCAAAATTATTATACAGTTTCAATGCAATCCCAATTAAAATGCCATTAGTATACCCCACAGTTCTAGAAAAAACATTCCTAAAATTGATCTGGAACCAGAAGAGACCTAGAATAGCAAAAGCAATCCTGGGTAACAAAGGAAAGGAAGGAGGCATCACAATTCCTTACTTGAAATTACACTACAAAGCTACTGTGACAAAATCTACCAAAAAAACAAATAGACCTGAAGATCAGTAGAACATATTAAAAGATGTAAACACAACTACGTGCACACTCAGCCACCTTATTTTTGACAAAGGAGCCAAACATTTCATTGGAAGAAAGATAGCCTCTTTAATAAATGGTGCTGGAAAAACTGATTTTCCACATGGTGAAGGCTTAAAATAGACCCAGGTCATCACCTTGCACAAAACTACAGTCAAATGGATCAAAGATTTAAAAATTAAAATGGAAACTAAATTTTCTGAAAGAGAAAATAAGTAGAAACCTTAAGGACACTGGTGTAGGTCAACAGTTTGTGAAAAAAATCAAACTGTATATAAACTACTTCAAAGAATCAACAATTGGGGGTCTCATCTTTTTGAAAAGCTTCTGCACATCAAAAGAAATCACCAACAGAGTAAAAAGAAAACCCATGAAGTGGGAAGCAATTATACCATACTGTCCATCAGACAAAGGACTCCTATCTAGAACATATAAAGAATTAAAAGTGCTGGCAGTATAGCTCAGTGGACTAAATGCTTGCTTAGGTAAGAACAGGGGCCAGGGTTCAATCCCTAGCACCACATGCCATGCCGGCCCTACCCCTGGGTACACTGAACTGGGAATGGAATCCAAGCATAATCCCAACACCAGGGAGGCAGAAATCAGGAGGGTTACTATGAGTCTGAGCAGCACAGTGAGACTTTGCATTAAAAAAAAAAAAAAGAAAAGAAAAAGAAAAAGAATTAAAAAAATTCAGGGCAGGGCAGGCCAGATAGCTCAGTGGACTAAAGTGCCTACATAGGCAGAACACAGAGACTGGGGTTCAATCCCCAGCATGCCAGTCCCACCCCCCAGGCATGCTGAGATGGCAATTCAGCATGGGCATGGTGGTGCATACCTATAATCCCAGCATTTGGGAGGCTGAAAAGAGGACAACTACTATGAGTCCAATCTAAGTAGTGAGACCCTGAATACTATAGACCCTGTACCAAACACATAAAAAAAAAAAAAAACAGGCCATTTCACAAATGAAGAGATACAAATGGCAAATAAGTATATGAAAAAATGTTCAACATATTTGGTATTCAAGAGATGCAAATTAAAATGGCACTGAGATACCATCTTACACCAGAAAGAATGGCTATCATCAAGAAGTGAACCAGCCCAGGGAGATGGCTCAGTGGAATAAGTGCTTCCCTGGCAAGTACAAGGGCCTGAGTTCAATCCCTGGTTCCACAAAAAAAAAAAAAAAAAAAAAAAAAAAAAAAGAAGTGAACCAATCACTGGAGCCGCTGAGGGGGAGAAAGAAATCACTTCTACTGTTGGTGGAAGTTCAGGCTGGCACAACCATTATGGAAATCAGTATGGAGATCCCTCAAAAAGCTAGGGTTGGAGATCCCATTCAAGGCCCCTATTCCCCTTCTATGTATTTTTCCAAAAGAACTGAAATCATACCATAGCAATATATGTGCACTCCTGTTTATAGCAGCACAATTAGTCATAGTTAAATCTTAGAAACAATCCAAATGTCCATCAACTGAGAAATGGATAAAAATGATATATTTTTACACAATGGAATAGTATTCAGCTATAAAAAAGGATAAGTTTGAGGCTTTTGTAATTAAATGGATGCAGCCAGAGTCTATATTATTAAGTGAAATAAATCAGATACACATGTGCAAACATCATATTATCTCACTAGTGTGAGAACTTGAAAGAATAATAAAAATCTAAAAGGTACAACAGATACTATGAAAGGGAAAGAAATTGTTCAATGGGAAGGAAAAACTGAGATCAGGAAAAGGAGAAGTGTAAGGGAAAAAGATATATATATATATATATATATATATATATATATATATATATATA
>PVKA01018282.1:0-44166 GCA_004027165.1 Ctenomys sociabilis
AGTTAAGCTCTGAAGTTTATTAACTAGACTTTTGTGTAGTTGATCTGTCTCTTTGAGAAAGTGGGATGCTAAAATCCCCTACCATAACTATGTTAATGTTTATTTGATCTTTTTAATTTTAGCAGTATTTGTTTTATGAAGGTAGGTGCTCCAGTATTTGGAGCATGTATGTTTATCAATGTTATCTCTTCTTTTCCAGTTGCTCCTTTAACTAGTATGTGCCAACCTTATTTGCCTCTTCTAATGCCTTTTAACTTGAAATTTACCATATCTGATATTAGAATTTCCACCCCTGCGTGTTTTAGGGTCCTGGAGCATGAAATGTTGTTTTCTATCCCTTAATTTTAAGTCTATATGTATCTTTTTGGATTAGACAAGTTTCTTGAATGTCTCAGATTGCTGAATTCTGTTTTTTGATGCAGTCTTCGAGTCTGTGTCTTTCGATTAGGGAGTTGAATCCATTAACATTGATAGATATTACTGATATTTATTGGTTATTTATTATCATTGTCTTCTTTATCTCTTGGCCCAGCAATTGTTTTATTTTTCCTGTTATTTGTCATGGTTGTCTGTTATGATTTGTGTCTAATTGTCCCCCAAAGTCTCATGCAGTCAGGGAGCAGATTTCCAGATGTTGTGATTAATTCATGATCTAATTCTGGGATTATGGGTGTGAGAGCTGCTGGGATTATGGGTGTGAGAGCTGCTGGGATTATGGGTGTGAGTGCTATACCCACTTGGGGGGATAGCCTCAATACAATACAAGGAAGTGAGAGATGCTTGCTAGCTGCTGCAGCCACTGCTCCTCCCTTTTTTCTCTTGCTGTTTTCCAACCCCATGTACTGATGCCCTCTTCCATGTGCCACTCTGCCTTGGAGCCAGGTGAATACGGACTGAAACCTCCACAAACTGTGAGCTAAACAAAACTTTCTTTCCTTAATTCTGGGTGTCTGGTACTTTGCCCCAGCAATTAGAGCAAAACAGCCAAGACATTGTTTATCCACTGACCTTACTAGTTGCCTCTGTGTTTTTAGGTGTGTCTAATTCTACATTTCTATCATGAATATTCTTAAGTATTCTTTGTAGAACAGGTGTAGCACTCATAAATCTTCTGACCTGGTCTTTTTCATAGAAATATCTTATTTCTCCATTTATTTTAGAGGACAGCTTTCCTGGGTAAATTAATATAGGGTGGAAATTATTTGTTTATAGAACTTTAAATACTTTACTGCAAGCTCTTCTGGCCTTGAAGGTTTGTGCTATGAAGTCTGCTATGGTTCTAACTGGTTTATTTTTATATGTAATTTTTGTTTGTTTCTTTTTCCCTGGCTGCCTTTAAACTTCTGTTTTACTTTGTTTGTTTTTTTCTGGATATCTTCAGATTTAATGAGGATAGGCCTTGCTGAACTCCTTTTATCCTCATTTGGTTTTCTATAAGCATCACTTTCTTGTATTTTGAAATCTTGTTTTTACATTTGGGAAATTTTCTTCAGTAATCTCTGCAAGCATGTTGGTGAGTCTATTCAGTCTTCTAGATTTTCTCTATCTTTGATTAGCCTTATGTTAGTTTTGCTGTTGTTTTTGTCCTCTAGTAGCTGCCGTCTTATCATGTTCTTTTCTTTTTGGTGTCTTTGAGCTCTTTAGTAAAATTCACTTTTTTGCCCTCAGTATCAGAATCTGTCTTCATGCTGGTCATTTCTGGACTGTATGACGTCTATGCTGCTTTATGTTTCAGGTATTTCCAGCGGAAGTCTTTTAGAGGGTTCCACATCCTTGTTGAATCTGTTGTTCAAGTTTTGAACTGTCTTGATTAGCTCTTCCATTTTTTTTTCTAACCTACTTCTCTGAAATTCATTGGAGGTGTAGGAGTGTCATTGCTGTAAATTTTTGATTCATTTCTTCTTCTTTGAACTCATTTATATTACTTAACCCTTTAAAAAACTTTTCATAGATTTCTGTTATCTGTTTTTTGTTGTTTTCTCTGAACCCCTTGCTCTCCTTGAGAGAGTTGAGAAGGTTTAGAGATCTATTTCCTTATTTCCCCTTTATTCTATTTGTAGGTGTATTTATTTTATATATATAAAATATATATATATATTATAAATATATTTTTTTCTCTTACCTTTTTGGAGTTATTATTGTTGGTTGAGGACTAGAAAAACAAGGCAAATACATAATTATTTGGAGATTTTAATAGGACACTGCCTTCCTATGAGTTATTTTCAGCTTTGTATATCTGGTTGTAGTATTTGTTCCTTATGCTGTTTAAATGATTTTGTCTCTGTCCCTAGGTTTTGGCCCAAGAGTTGCTTCACTTTCTGACAGTACCCACATTTTCTATCCTACTGCCTTCTTACATGATAGTGCTTATCCTGACCCCCCATTGTTGCTTGATGAGGGAGAGAATTTACATGCCTATGAAATCAGAGTCAATTGAAAGCACCATTCTGTATGACTAAAAACCTAATAGATATAGACATATAGACTTGAAACCATAAAAACTGGTCACCCTGTGTTACTCCAGAAACATGTACTAACTTAAATAAATAAAATGTCCACTGGGAGCACCAATTAGATATTCCAAGAGACATTGCAGATGTGCAAATTCCAAATTTCCTTTTTATTCCTCTTATGGTCACTTGAGGTAAGAACTCTTGCTGACCCTCTCCCTGGCTGTAGTGTTGGGTTTGATAGATAAGATCACCGGCACTCAGTTATCCTCTGAGTCAGGATTATTTATTCTTATGGAATGAACTCAGCTACTGTATTAACAGACTAATCAATCTATTGCAGTGAAATCTATCAGGATTAGTTGAGAAATTATGTACTACAACATCCTGTTTTGGGTTTCCCTTTAGTTTAAAGGAGAAATCCACAGTTATAGTGCAAACATTATAACCACCCAAGCCTCAACCCTCTGTTAACCAGCACCAAATGTGCTGGTTGTGTTGTCCTTACTGGTACAACACAACATTCAACAGTTTCGTAAAATCAACCATCTGAAGCCTAGGAGTTTGCATAATGGCAAAAGGGGTAAGAGAAGAGAAAAAAAAAGGAAACAAAAAAATTTCCCCTGAGTTCTCTGCTCCTTGGTATGGGAAGGAGGAACTAGGAGAGGGACAAAGGGTCTTGCTGGTATTATGAGTGTGCTGCTATATATTTAGAAAGGGGTAACAGGGTGAGCCCTGAGCTGGGGCCCTGCACCTCACCTCTTTCTGTCCTTTTTTCAAGGTTTTATTTATTTTTTATCTTTTTGAGACAGTGTTCCACTGCGTGGTCCAGGCTGGCCTTGAACTCACATCAATTTTTCCGCCTCAGTCAGCCTCGCGAGTGCTGGGATTATAGGCGTCCACCTCCATGCCCAGCCAAGAAAGGAGTAAGAGGGAATACGAAACTTGGGGACGAGGAAAGGCTCTGCCTCGTGCAAATGTACAGAAAGAGTTTAAGGGCATCCGTTGAAAAGTTCGGGAGTGGAGAGAAGTAAAATTGAGAACAAGAACAACAGGAAGAGAGGTCAGAGACATAGGTCAAAGTAGGAGGGCAGATAAGTGCACAGGGAAGGTTTCCTTACCCTTGAAAAACTGTTGTGAAGGTAGAAAAGCAAACACCAGATAAGTAAACACAAGCAAGTCACTAATACACAGACACTCTTAAAGAGAATGATGTAAAATATCGGGATAAAAGCATGGGGAGTAATGTATAGGAGGAAAAAGACAAAACATTTACAATGAAAATTAAAAATAAGAGATTAATACTTAAGCTAAAAATAGAAAATAAAAAAGTTGAACTGTTTTGGATGGGTGGCTCCTTTCCTGGGGTTGGTCAGGATGTCTCTGGCCAGGGTATCTTTGCTCAGACTGGGAGCCCTCACACCTGGGAGGCGGCAGGGGAAGCCGCACACTGCTAGGACCAAAGCTGGCACGCCCTCTCTGTAGTCCACTCCACCGGGGAAACGGTGGCCACGCTTCTTTTGCCCGGGATTCTCTGGTCCAGGCTGTTAGGTACAACCCACGCAATCCATCAGGCTTGGCATTCTGATGTGAGTAGAAGACTTACTGGGACATCAAGCAGGCTGGCTGTCTAGCAGCCAAGACAGCAGTGACCAAAGGGGAGGATAGGAGACTTTATAGGATCTTTTGGGGAGGCTGAGCACTGGCTGGAATAGCTGAGGCAGAGCTAGTCTTGGCAGGATACCTGGTCTGCGGGAGATCTTAAATGTTAACAAAGGAGAGTTTCCTAATTGCTTGCCCAGGCCAAAGTCAGGTGGACCTGTTCTTGGGTTTTGGGTTTGGTTCTTCGTGGGCCCAAGGGGGAGAGAGTTTGGGAGCAGAGTGCCTGGGAAACCAAGGAGAGTGTTTGGGGCAAGGTGCCTGGGAAACTGAATTCTGACCTATCAGGCCAGGTCTGTCTCCCCAGGAGCAGAACAGTTCTGGGTGTCACTGCCTTTCAGGGGACAGGATCTTCCTTTCTGCCAAGTCTCTTCCGTCCAGGTTCTCTGCGCCCTCTGCTCACTACTGACCCTTCCTGAGCTGTTGCTTTCCAGATTCTGGGCGCCCTGTACTGGGGACACTGAGTTGCTGAAGCTCACTGCGCCCTCCCACCCCCAGTTTTCATATTTTATCTTTCATTTTGAGTTAAGATCCAGATAAGTTCCACAGGCTGGTCTGGAGATGGTGATTTTCCCACCTCAGTCTTCCAAGTGGCTGGAATTACAGGTTTGTGCCACTACACTCTGCCTAAAAATCTTTCATAGCTCTAATCTGAAAAGAGAACAAAGTAAAATAAAAATTAAAAAAAAAAAAACCTAGAGAGATACTTGGTAAAAGTAGAAACCATACAAATGACCTCTGCCTTGGCTGTTTGCAGAACTGGATAAAACTATGCATTAGCTTTCATGATGACTTGTCCCAGAAATCATGTTGGTGACCAATAGACCTCCGTACAAAGTCCAGATGCCAAGAAACAAAGGTGAATTAGAACTACTGTACAACTACTCAAGTTTGGTATTATACCTCTTGAAACCGAACGACTCACTGATGTTCTTTAGTTCTTTGCCTTTGTTTTCTTTCTTTTTTTTCTTTTTAACCCCACTGTAGTTTTTATTTCAAACAGGGAAATAGGCAATATGTTTTTTTTTGTTTGTTTGTTTTTTTATGTATTAAAGGTTCTCACTACATAGATCAGACTCCTAGTGATTCTCCTGTTTTCAGTCTCCCAAGTGCTGGGATTTCAGACATGTGCCACCACACCCAGTCCCAATCGCCATCTCAGTGCACCCTGGGGATGAGGCTGGCACAGCATGCTGGGGATCAAACCCTGACCAACCCACTCTACCTAAGCAGGAGCTTTAGTCTGCTGAGCTATCTGGCCCGCCCTTAAAAGGGCAATATTGCTCTTAGTGTCTTAAAATTTTGAAGATACATTAACTCCTACTAGCCTGTGCTAATTCTGACATTGGTGTTGGTCTCAACCAGTTATTTTCATATTTTGCTGCTTATTTGTATATTTTCAATGTGTAATTTAAAGCTATATATTGTAAATTTTACCTCTGTGGATGTTTAACTTTTTTTTTTTTTTTTAACTTCCAGTCAGCTTGGGTTTTGTCTAGGGATACAGAATCTTTACTTGGAAAGTTACTTGACCACTGTAGGTCTTGCTTTTTGGTTTGTTAGCTTAGAGCAGTGCTTGGTCTAGGAAAAATTATTGTCATATACAATTGGCAACACCGTCCTAAATTCTCTACCCAAAGCTCCCATCCTAACATTTTTCATTTGGGCTAGTGGAAATTGTGTTCTTTCTGGCCCTGCAGTGTCGGGCAGGGTTTCCTCAGTGTTCTTTCTGCAGTCTCATGTAGTTTGTTCAAACAGAAGGGAGAACTCTGCAGAACATTATTAACCTCTGTGTGTAGCTCTCTATCCTGGAACTCAATCCAGTGATTTCCACTTTCTGAGCCTCTCAGGTTTGTCTTACCTCTCAAGGCCTCGCTCAGCTTCTGCTTAGTTTTACATCCCTGTGGTATGGCCTGAAACTCTCAAGGCAGTAAACCAAGGTAACTGCAGGGCTCAATTCATTTGTTTTCTGTTTCTCATGTATTACTGTTCATTGTCTTTCATTATGGATGTTACTGTCTGAAAAACACTGATTCATGTTGCTTTTTGTTTCATATGGAAGGGTATTCCAAACTGACCAGAAATAAAGTCAGTCCTAAAACTGTGTTTAATTAATTCAGTAAAATTGTTTTTAAAAATGCCAATGAGGATTAACATAGAAGTAGACCATGATATATCCTTTGACCCAAGCCTGAAAAATTTCCATACATTGTCTACCAGTCAGAAGATTAATGTCATATCACAAATCTCAAGGACTAAAAGCAACAGAGGTTTATTTTTTGGGGAGATGATACCTATTGTTAGGTATGAACCCATTGAATTGAGCAGACCAGGCATTCTGATGTGAGTAAATTTATTGGAGGCAGCAAGCAGACTAGCTGTCTTGTGGACCAAGACAGCAGCGAACAAGCCAAAGTACAGGGCTTTTAAGGTGTTTTGTGGGGAGGGTGACTGCGGGCTAAAACAGCCAGATCAAAGGTAGAGGTCATTTTTCTTTTTTGTGGTTTGGCTGTCTGTGTGGGGCCAAGGGGAAATGGACAAAGACGAGGGTGCAGAATGGGGAGTGACTGGGGCATGATGCCTGGGAAACCTTGACTTGATCCATCCTCTACAAGTTACAGCTGGGTCAAATTCCTATCTTTAGTTTATTGAAGAATCTTCACATTGATCTTCATAGTGGTTGTACTAGTTTACATTTTCACCAACAGTGCAGAAGTTCCTTTTATCCCCTACCCTTGCCAACATTTGTTACTAGATTGTTTAATGATAGCTACTCTGTGGAGTAAGATGGAATCTCAGTCTAGTTCTAAATGGTAAGGAAAAATGTGGTTAACTACATACAGTAGAATACAGTTATAAAGGATAAACTGGAGGCATTTATGTGTAAATAGATGCAACTTGAAGTTTCCTGTTCATTGTGTTGTTATTGAAGCAGGCTCTAGCTTAGGTCGGCCTCAAATTTAGAGCCTCCTGTTTTGCTTCTCAAGTGTTGGAGTTACAGATATGTACCACTACATTCAACTGTTTCTCGTTCATTTAAAAGTCCCCTGAAAGTTGAAGGATGATTATTTTGCCCATCTTTGCTCAGAGGACACAACTACAACCTTCTCAAACCAGCAGTAAAAGAACCAAGACAAAGACAAAATCTAGAGCCTCACATCAGCAGTTGAATGCTTCAGTTCAAAAGTGATGTTGTATTTGTCCACAATTCACAATCCAGAACCAGATGTCTCCATTCATTCCCCAGAACTGCAATCCAGCTGTGTATCTGGTTGTCTGGGGCAAACCACTGCTCTACAGCAAGTAATCCTAAGGACTTACATAGCTCAGCTTTCTGGCCAGCAGTTACTCAGTGTGGCATCTCCCTCACCGCCAGAACATATGCTGTCTCTTCTAAAGACAGGACTTTAAAGCCCCATTCAGCTTAAAATCCACTCTTTCTAGAATCTATACCGGGGCATGATATCTTTTTTTGTGTGTGTGGTTGCCTCAGCCTGCCCTGGGAGTGGGCCTGGCATGGCATGTAGTGCTGGGAATCGAACTGTGGTCCTTGTGGTTGCCTAAGCAGGTGCTTTAGTCTGCTGAACTATCTCATCAGCCCCTCCTTTTTTAGGAGGGTGGTGTGGTATATAATAATGTGTTATCTGTTCATCTATGAAAAATTCTGTTTACCATATATACATGGTTGCAACAGGGATAGAAAAACTAAAACAATATCCAACAAGAGAAAGATGTAAGTGATACAGTAGTTACTAGTACAAAGCAATTCTACACTCCAAGAGCCCTCTACTCTGGGTGTATAAAATACCTTAGGACTTGATTCTGCCTCTTGGGAAGAAATCCACTATTCATTCCATCCAAGTGTTGATCTCATCACTTAGAAAGTCCTTCATTTTGAAATTTTTTTTAGCTTCTGAGCAACCTTGGAGGTCGACATTGGGTAATATATTTTGGGTCCAAGATATCTCCATCAGCTACCTCATGTTGATAGGTGGTTCATTTTAAATCTGAAATGGTACTACTTATAGTCAAGGCTCACAGTTCTGTTAACAGTGCAATTCTGTAAATTTATATGCATCAGCATCATGCCAAGAGGCACCCTCATTTTTTAGATATGTCCTCCAAAATCCTCCTATACTTAACTGTGCACCATGAAGTGAGGGACACTGGATGAGGGCTGACACTTTACTGTTTCATACAGAACTTGTCTGATTGGATATTGGTGCTTCCAAATTTCTGAAAGATGACATTTGGAATATGGGAATAAAAAGTTAACATTTTTAGGAATTCCCAAATACACAATATGATATTCTGCATTTTTCGTAACACCATACTTAATATAGTTTTAAATGATTTTTTTTGGTTTTTGGTGGAATTGGGAACTGAATTCAGGCCCTTGCACTTGCCAAGCAAACACTTATTCTACTGAGCTATTTCCCCAGCCTCCAGATAACTGTGACAATGTGTATCTTTGTATTTTTTTTTTCAGTTACATTAAATGTTCCAGAAATTTTCTGGTAAGATGTATAAATACTTGATTTATTATCATTTTGAACCAATATATTATGACAAGATGATATTTAAATACCAATATTTCCTCTTTTAGATATCTGATAAAAATGAAGAGTGGTAACATAAATGTGAAATAATCATTTTGAAAATTTGAAATACCAGATTTTAGCTAAGTTATTCTTAAAATGAAATTTTAAAACACACAAAAAATTAGGTACCCTGCATAATAGTACTTTATTTTTACAAATATTTCAAAAACAAAAATATTCCTTCTTTTGCATTAATATAGTTGAGTCACTAAGGGTATGTCCAAAACACCTCCAAGTTAACATTAGGTTACATGCGTTTCATGGAAGATACTTCCCTTTTTTAATGATGAGAACACTTGCTGTTGAAATTAAATTTATTAATTTTAGTTTGGGTGAGTTTTTCATTTGTATTTTGAATGTTCCACAAAATTCACCTTTTTTCTTTGCATTTCCTGATGTATCTGCAAGAAACAGTGGCCTTTGACAATAATCAAACTCTGGAAGTGCCACCATATTTGGTAGTATTTGCATAAAGTAATACCTGAATATTTAAGGAAGATTAGCAGTACTACACAGAATCACAGATCAAAATTGCCGATTTGACTTGTTTTGCTTCCAAAATGTCTTATTTCCTAGAACACCATTGACAGGATTTGAATAAAGTACACCATTCATATAAACCTATTAATATTGTTTTTACAAGATAGAGTCATCATTAGCAGAAGTGGCAGAAACATGTACTTAGGACACAGTGATAGCTGCAAGTTAGACCAGAAGGATCAGAACATGACCAATTCAGGGTTCCTCTTCTAGAAATTCCTAGAAATGTTTACCTTACCTTGAAACACCAGTGCCAGCATCCCCTACTCTTGCCTTTGGGTATAATTTCAATGGATTCCTTTGAAAAGTAATAGTTCTCAGTTGATCACTAAGCTTTAATCTTAAGGGACAGTTGTAATACTATGTCTTGTCCCAACAATTTTGTGGCTGGCTTGAGACTCTGAAAATATATAAATTCCTCAAGAAATGTTGTAAGAAATTCTCACATGAGAAACACTATGGGCCTTTTTTAACCTACTTAGGAGTTTTAACAATTACTGTGATGGCAGTGTTGTTGAATTAATTAAATTTGTTGCCTAAAGGGCTTCTCCTTTTACTAGCTGAGGATTGCTGCCTCCTCTAATAGAATCTTTCAAGTATTCAAATTTCCCAACTTTTTCTATTTTCTTTTGTCTCCATTTTCAACCCTACGATTTTTCATCTGAGTTCATTTCTTTCTTAAAATATCTTGTACATGCAGCTAATACAGTAATCAAATGTGATTAACATTGATATCTAAAACCTAACACAAAGATAATGTTCATTAAATATTGCCTTCTAAATATTACAGGCGAGTTTATCACATCTTTCACCATGGTAGAATGTGTATCACTTCATGTGGCATTACCATCTATTACCCAAACCACTGCAATAGATAGTTTACTTTTTTTTGTCTTGATTTTTTGTCTGAGACAGAGTCTCACTATGCAGCTGACCTTGAGCTCACTTTGTGGCCCAGGCTGGTCTTGAACTCACAACAATCCTCCTGCCTCAGCCTCCTAAGTGCTGGGGCTGCAGGTGTGTTTTGTGTTTAATGGCAGCAATCTGCTTTCAGGATTAATTCCTGTTCTGGTCAAGACAGGTTATGCTGCAAAAACAAAAATTTCCAAACCACGGAATTCTCATTTCTTCCTCACATGCCCATGTGAGCAAACCCAGTTCTACTCATTAGGTAGTAGTCACTTAGGAATGCAGCCTGCTAGGGCAACCATCATCTCAAATGTGATGTATGCCAAACAGAAATGAAAGCTAAGGATGCTCAAATGAAAACCTAAGTGCTCCAAACTGGAATAACCTTCTACCCACAACTCATTCACTCTCCAGCATGAGTCACAGGTCACACAAGAGAAGTATCTGGTAAACAGCAGCAATGAAAATCACATTACATTAAAAACGGGGGGGGGGATGATTTGCAAGAGTTGAAAAAATTCTAGATGAAGAAGTCTATTTTTAAGAGTTCATGGGGCCAGGGAGATGGCTCAGTAGAATAAGTGCTTCCTTGGCAAGGACAAGGGTCTGAGTTCAATCCCCAGTTCCACCCCCCCCCCAAAAAAAAGTTTATGATAGGACAAAATCTCTCTCCATATGTACTATAATAAAAGAATAATTTTTTCTCTAAAAACTTATGTGTTGTTTTGATATTTTATATAGCCAAATTAATTTGATAAAACATTTTTTTAAATTTAAAGTTTCATAAAGTGTACACTTAGAATTCTAGTACATGTGTAAAAAATACAGACCAAACTTCTTGAACCAAGATTTTCACTGCAATAATAGTGAAAATAAAAGAATGTTATGTAAGTATGATATGCCTGTAGAAAAATACAGAGCAGAGGAAGTCTTTTGTGAAAAGGGCCAGACTGTAAAATATATGGTCTCTTTCACACACAACTGGACTGTATACAAATATGAAATGCAACAGACAATATGTAAACAAATGCATGGCTGTTCCAATACAATTCTATTTATAAAAATAAGTAGCCAGTCAGGGGTCATAGTCTGTTAGCCCTAACAGAAAGCAATTAAAATACCCTGAATACAATTCAAAATAGCTAGGATAAATATACAGCTATTTCCTCTTAGTTCAATGAATAGAAAGATTTGTTCTAGTACTGTTTGTGGACAGGATGTCATATCTGCATCTTGTACTATGAATAATTACTAAGAGGACAACAATATGCAATTTATTAATTATTGAAACTGTCCTACTAATCAGTTTTGAAACTGTCTCATTGCTATGTTTCTTGATAAAATTATAAAAAAAATACCCTGAAAATAGTGGTAAAATTTTAAATGTTTCTTAAGTTTATACTATACTGTTCCTAAACTCTACATGAAGGACATACTTTTTTTGTTTTTTAAAAGTATTTGTGCTGGGCGTGGTGGAGCATGCCTGTAATCCCAGCACTCAGGAGGCTGAGGCAGGAGGATTGTTGTGAGTTCGAGACCAGCCTGAGCTACAAAGTGAGCTTAAGGCCAGCCTGAACTGCATAGTGAGACCCTGTCTCAAAAAGACAAAAAAAAAAAAAAAAAAAAAAAAAGAAAAGTATTTGTAACAGGGTCCCACTATGCAGCTCACACTTGTAGTGATCCTCGCGTTTCAGCTTTCCCAGCGCTGGGATTACAGGTGTGTGCTATCATACCCAGTCTTATGGATTACACCCAGTCTCATTATTTTAAAAGTACAACTGAACAGAATTTTCATAAGGACTCTAGAACATACTCCAGTGAAAACATCACTTAGAGTACTAGGGATTGAACTTTGGTCCCTGCATATACCTAACCAGGCACTTCATCTGCTGAGCTATCTTGATGGTCCCAAATGATGTACTTTCCTTCAGAGAGGAAAAGGTAATTTTTAAAAAGTGTGATTTAAGTCGCTATGTAATTCAGTTGTTATTTTTGCTCTATTTTTGGAAGTCAAATGACTCCAAAGTACCTGGGATATTTTCCAGAAATCAAAACCCATGGCAACATGTAATCAGTAGTCACTTAGGTCCCTAATATCTGGCACAGCTTCCAAGAATCTTCATGAAGATACACCATGTCAATGAAGACTGTATTATGCTTATCATATTCTTTTAAATAAAGGTGATTTTGTAATACTTTAAACAAGCTATTGAAAATTAGTTCTCTGCATGTCAAGTATGGTCAGTTTGAATTTGAATTCCAACAATGTATACAGCTGGGTCAACTGGGTAATAAGAGCTTTTTTCCATTAGTCTTACACACAACCATTGTGATAAACTCTCAACTGTTTGCAAAATCATCCTTGTCTGTTATGTGTCTACTAAGCAACACCCAAACTGCAGTGGCTAATCTGAGGTACTAAAGACATGTATAGTTTTTTTAAATTACTCTGTAGTTCAGAGCTCTTGTGTAACAGTGCACTGAAGAACTTGAAAATTTAGGGTGTGGTGATGGGTTATACTCCATTCAGAAAAGCTGAGTTGCCAAGAACTGGTGTCGTGTCAGTTCATAGCTGTTTATATAAAAATCCATCCAAACCAAAAGCTTGAGATTTTGAAGGTCTGAAAATTAACAGAGCGGGACTTTTCATTGTCTCTACTTTATAATTATCAAAACCTCTTATTTTGTATTTCTGTTGCCTTTAATAGAATAAAATATACTGATGGAAAAAAAATTAGCTGTTTTGTTTTTTTTTTTTGAGACAGGGTCCGGCAATATAGTTCAGATTGATCTTGAACTCACTGTGTAGGCCATGCTGGCCTTGAACTCCCAGGCATCATCCTGCCCCAGCCTCCTGTGTTCTGTGATTACATGCTTGGCCTTTGGATGTTTATAGTCAAAGGTCGTTAGAGTGCAAAACTGACCTACATGTTCATATCTAAGCACTCTAGGGCAGGGGTAAGCAAGCTGTGGTCCAGGAGCCAAATCTGGCCAACAGCCTACTTCCTAAACAAAGCTTTCCTGGAATAAATAGAATCATTGTTTACACATTACTACTCCCACACACACACACCAGCTTTCAAGCTACAAGGTGGATTTGAGTAACTATAATGACATAACCCACAATTATTTACTAGAGAGAAAAGTATGCCACTTGCTCCCCACTATTACTCAGAGATTTGGTGTGCACACCTGAATTGCTACAGGTAGTTCCTGACAGGGCTTGTCTCAAGATGTAAACCAACAGCAGTTAACAAGTACAATGCTTATTTCAACAATTTTGTTTGTTTTCTTTTTATTGTCAGATTTTTCTCAGTGAAAGATTTACAGTCTGGTACAGGTCCCTTTTCTCACAAGTAGACAGGTACAGTTTTGGATCAGCTACTTTGAATACTATAACTCTAAAGACACAGGGAGCCAAGAGGTAACAATTACCCAAACCTTAAAAGGGATTCTGGTTTCACTTAAGAGACTTACTTTTGCAAAGTACTTGAGAGACCTTAAATGACAGGCTTTGCTACAAATGTAATGAAACTCAGAAAATTATCCCTAGATAGTCAGATTTTTTTTCTATTCCCTGTTCCTCACAGGTTTATATAACTCCAAAAAGTTTCCCTGATGTAAATGTGTTTCAACAAGGTGAAGGATGACACCTAATGGGTCTCCTTTTCTTGGGAGCAGGAAGGATGAAAATATTAAGTCTCCCTCAAGTATTCAATAAAATAAATACAATTATATTTTTAGCTATTTAACATCTTTAAGCTTCTGAATAGTTTTAAAAAGTACAATATTAAACTTTTCTCTCTGAGTGAAAGTATAAAGCAACTATTCTCTACAAATATTAGTGATACTACCTCCATATTTTAGTTCTAATTGAAAATAAGTCAGACATCAGCTATAGAATACAGAATAAAACTGTATTAATTTTAACAAGAAATTCCTTTAAACAAGTATACAATGTCTAAAGTAACAAAGTTAATTTAGGTCAGACAGTGATCTGAAAAATACAATTGTTCAGGGACAAATTTTATTGCAAATACTCAAAAACTAGTATATACAGCAGAATGTTAATATTCATTGAAAACATTTAATATTCAGTGAAACACAATTTTAAGAATTCAAAGCACATTTTGAGAAATAAAAATTACAGTTTTTAAATGCAGCATTTTAAATAAAAGTTATTAGAACTTTAAAGCAAACTACTATTCATATGATTCATTCCTGTATCTATTATATCCTAGATGATCTAAAAAAAAACAACTTAGCAGTTAACTTCTACATAAATTAGGCTGAACTCCCCAAACCAATTTTTTTTTACATCACTGCTTTAGGTCCCATTTGAAGTTTCTATCATATAATTATAGAAAAGTCATTTAAATTTGGCTTGGAAGCATGCCAAAGCATGTTTCCAGTTTACTGCTTTACAATATTTACATTATACCATACTTTGGTTTGGCTTCCAGACCACTTTCATGGGTCTATTTTTAGAGATAATCATTAAAACATTAAAAGCATAGTAACTACGAGTTTCAAAAATGGGGTTTTCTTTATGCAACTAGTACAATGAGGGATTTCTGCAGTTTACACACTGACCAAAAGCACAAATATAAGTTTATATTTTAATAATTTCACTTTCACTGAAAGTTTAATTAAAGGTAACTTACAGCCCAGCAGGCTAACACTTATATGGAGGCACACAGATTCAAATATTCTGTTCACATACTTCTGTCAGACTGGAATGTCACATTAAATTCCAAGTGACATCCACCACGCGCTCCATCACCAGCACGGGTCTAAGTCCTCACTGACAATGCCAATAAGCCACACCCTAAGCTGGTTATTCCAAAAAGCCATATGGTTTCCAAATCACTTCCATTAAGTTAACCAAAAAAGATACATAGGTAACAGGACTTAAAGCACAGGACTGATGAAAGTTTTAAAAGTTTTACTAACATAGCTAATATTCTTATCCTATCAGCAATCAAGTCTCATTTCTTCAAAAACTTAAATGAGAACTTCTGATCACAAACTGAAACCTTTGTTAAAATCCTATCCATTTCTGTAGAACTTGGAAATCCATACTAATCATGCTATTGTTGGTTAGTCAATTTCTTTAAAAATCTAGATTGCACATACAGGCAAAGTATGAATGATTCCCTCACATCTTTCTAGTTCTGCCTCCAGCAGAGCACTAGTTCCGAGCGTGCTTCCAGTTGGTGTACTACAAGTGGCTATATAACTTAACTTCTTTCCTTCTCATCTGCCATGTGTGCTGTCGTCTCTGTTGTGTTCAGACTACATTCCTCAGGAGCATCATCTGTTTGATCAGACACAACTACTTTATCAGTCTTTGCTGAGAGATCACTGCTACCTTTCTGAAGAATCTCTGTGGCTTCATACTCAAGTACCTCTGATGGTGTCAAAGGTTCCAAATGAACACTACCCTGCTCACTCACATCAGAACTGACACATTCAGGTTCATCTCTTTTTCTCAAAAATTGATCAATGCTAACATCACTTGACATTAATGGCAAATCCTTAACAGCCTTTGAAGGAAATTTAGCTTCACTGGAGTTGTGATCTTCAAACTGATCACATGAAGTTGTATTTTCTGAACATTGGCCCATCTTCAATTGCATTTCCTGACCAACTTGCTGTATTTCTTTTTCCTTTTCCCCTTTACCTGTACTAATGTTTGAACTGCAACTAAACATTTCCTTTGAGCTTGTTTCCTGGTCTTCCAGACATGCATCATTTTCTTTATCTGAAATTGTTAAGCTTTCTTTCTTTTGTCTTGGTGATGAGTCTTCAAGTAAAGCTGCATCACATCTACTTTTATCTTCTGATGAACCCTCATCTTGTTTACTGGAAAAAGAAGGCCATTAATATTCAATCATTAAAAAGCGTATTTGAACACTATGAAAATAAAAACATGCCCCAAGAAAGGATAAAGTGCACACCTGTTGTTGAAAGGGGACTACAAAGTGGTAGCACATGGGGTTTGTTTTAGTAATGGAAATTTTCTGTACGTTGGTTGTAATTACCTAAGTGTATGCATCTGTTAAAACTCAGAATTATACACCAGAAGGATGAATTGCACTGTGTAAATTTTTAAATAAATGTATTTTTAATGAAGAAAGAAAAGGGCACAATGGTTAATAGGATGCCCTCTTCTCAGTAGAGCAGACAGCATCAGGAGTCTGAGTGGGCAGTTGACTTATTTTCATCTGTGCAAATTACTTTCATGATTTTATTTAAAATTTAATTGTTCTTACTGATGTATAAGAGTAAGGAATATACTTGGAAAAAACCTATTTTCTTTTCTTTTTATTTTATTTTTTGTGGAACTGGGGATTGAACTCAGGCCCTTGCACTTGCCAGGGAAATGCTTATTCCACTGAGCCATCTCCCTGGCCCCCCTATTTTCTTTAATACTTTATATATTCTTTTGTGCTCAGAAAGCATTAATAAATATTTCCCTAATTTTTAATTTCCTAATTAAAAAACAAAAATATATGCCTTAAAAATATATGTTTGTACACATATTTATGGGTATTAATACTTGTTTTAGGATAGAAACTAGTGAATCATAAAATAGTAGAAACCAAAGATTTCTAGAATATACAGCCCTTTGGCTTTCAGCATACTCATTTTAACAAAATATATGCTCATATACACCTACTTCATACACATAATCTACTTGGAATTTAGGCTCTAGCAACATTTTCAAATGGCCTTTTATCATTTATTAAATTATTATATGTATAAGGCTATTTCTCTGGGATTTACCTTGTTCTACTGATTTACCTTTACACTAATTTGGAAAATTATCTATCACAAATTATCTCAGTAAATGTTTTTTCTGTATGAAGTTCTCATTTTTATTACTATTATGAAGAAAATTTTTGCTCGCTATAATTTGTAACCATACGCTACTGGTCTATCAGAAAGATTTAGATTGTATATCAAACCACTTTAATTTAAATTCATTAATTTTGATCATTTTTAGCTCCTTTTTCTGAATCTTACTTTTTCCTCATTTCAAATTTCTATCATTTTTATTTATTTATTTTTTAAATAAATCAGAGGATTTATCTGAAGGTAGGGAAAGGAGAAGGAAAAAGAGACTGAGTTGCTCTGGAAAAGTAGGAAGTATCTGAAAGGGAAATACTCTTGGCTTTTGTTATTTCCAGATCGTATTGGACAAATCTACAGAAAATGTGAAACATAAAATTCACCAGTCTCCCTGGCCTAACTCTAGGTAAATCTTAAACACCCATCCCTCAAGAAATCTAGGAAAAAATCTAGGTGAAGGAAGGGCTACATAACTTTATTAGTGAAGCTCAAGAAACATCTTCATGTGTTACTCAATTTATCTAGAAGAGCAAGACATGAATTAATCTCAATAAATTGATAAACAACCTACTCTAAAATAAGCTATAAAAATAAAAATGGGGAAAGCAATTAAAGACTTAAAAACGATCTTTATTTTGAGTAAAGTTCTAATTAGAATGCTGGGATTCTTTTTTGTCTTTTCAAAAAGGGCTGTAAATATGCTGTTTCTTAGAGCTCTACCGACCCATCAAAACTTTTAAAATCAGTTCTTGAATTCTGATACTTTTAAGGTTAGATCCTTCCAAATAGCTTTATGAAAACAAATATTTTATGATTATCTATTAGCAATAATTGTCCCAATATTATAATTTGCAGTACACTGCAATTATATCCATTTAATAGGGATAATTAGCAGTTTTTTAACATTTATTTACTGTAGGTTATCTTTTTTAAAAAAAATTAACGTAACTCTAAAGATGTAAAAAAGATTTTAAAAATCAACAGTCTAGAATACTAATTCAAACTTTATTAAAGTCACTACTAAAAACATTAAAGTTAGTACTAAAAACAATACCACATATGTATAAAATTTAAATAATTTTCATCACTATAAAGTAATACATGTCAAATGTTATTTAATATACTTTAATTTCAAGAGATTCCTTATATTTACCTTTTGGCATCTGATGTTTTGGTTCCTCCTTCAGCTATATTACGCTTTACAATTTCCTGAAATGATTAATAATATTTTTATTTTATCCTCAAACTATATTATACACTTATATTGAATTTCTAAATAAAAGAAGTGTACAATACACCAAAGAAATAGAAAAAGTTTTAATCTAAAGCACAGAATAACTATCATAATTAAAAGCAGGTTTTAAAAATATTTAAACTCTCAAGAATTTCACTGTACCAAAAGATTCTGAATCCAAGCCAAGAGGCAGTTAACCAGTTATATCAATACCTATTTTCCTGAATTCTTTTTTTTTTTTTTTTTTTTTGGCAGAACTGGAGATTGAACTCAGGCCCTTGTGCTTGCCAGGAAAGCGCTTATTCCACTGAGCCAAGACCCTGGTCCACCTGAATTCTTTCAAACAGCACCATAATTATAATTACTTGAATAGAAAGTAGTAAAATGCAACTTGAATTTCAATAAGATATATACACAATATTTTATATAAATATGACAGGACAATTAGAAAAATCATTTCTGAAATTTTGATTCCATACTGGAATCATGAAAACCTTTTCACTGTCAATACAAAGAAAAGAAACATTTCCCTTATTTCAAAAGTTACAGAGGAAAAAAATACAATGAAACCCCAGTATGCCAGAAGCTACAATGACATTTTGTAACCATTACCAGATATCGAGTAAATAGAATGTATAAATCATTGTTAAGAACTTTATATTCACTACTTATAAATGAGAAATAAGTGGGCTACATAAAAAACCCAGGGCAATACAACAATAATTAGTAAAGATTCAAATCTGGGCCTAGCTTTGAACAACTCTAGCAGTCTATGACAGGGCTTATCATTTGTCTCCTTATTTTCCTATAGTCTGCTCAAATGAGGGCAAAGCAATAACAGATTTTTACTCACAAGGACTAAGAATACATCAAAGCACACTAACTTACTGAGGTAATTACAATGAGTTTGTTAAAGGTAGAAATGTCTGGGAGAGTTGGGCACGACTCCACAGCATGGCAGGATGTACAGTGAACCCTCAGCAGTGGGACAGGTAGGAGTCAAGTTTGTCAGAAGGACCTAAGAAATCTTGCATTTTGAGGAACCCAGTACAATATCTAGTATATACAAGGCAAAAAAAGGACAAGGGCGGCTGGGCAATCCATATGCTCTTTCATTACCACAGAAGTTAAAAGTGAGTCAAGCAAACTAGACACACTGTACATCAGGCAAGACCAGCAACAGCAAAAGGCAGGCATGTGTTCTGAGGGAAAACAGGAAGTCTTAAAGTCCATAACCCTAAACAGCGTGATATCTCCAGTCCCTATTCTCATCTGAGTCCTAGAATGCCAGTGGCCAGAAGACTCACTTCCCAGCTACCACCCAGTTAGAATTTAATTTCTCTTCGAAGAAAATCATCAGTCCCAAAGGAAGATTTCTTGTAGTAAATTTGAGAGCATTCTCTTCACCAAAGTAATCAGTTCACCATCTGATTTTCCTATATTATAGTGTAAAAGTTACCCATATAGATTATACAGTGCTCAAATCCAGAGAGCAATGTTCACGTTGTAATTCACATCAATAGGTTTCAAAAGTATAATTAAAAAAAAAAAAAGTGTAATTCACATACACCTAGGGAATCCAAGCCATGTTCAGGAGGCAGGTAATGCCGTAATTGTTGGTATAAAAACAGTGGAAATAAAAATGCTAACACATTAATGCAAATTGAGACAATGGCAGCAACCCCAAACTGTGACAGTAATCACTACATTCTTTACCCTCCCACAAGCCATAGAAACTAATTTTGTTAAACATCAATCTTCAAACTCATGTCTTTTTTTTTTTTTTTTTTTTTTTTGTGGTACCAGGTATTGAACTCAGGATCTTGCACTTGCCAGGCAGGTGCTTATGCTGCTGAGCTATACCCTTGGTGCCAAACTCATATATTCTTACTATTCTGTGCAATGAGGTAGAAAGCATGCACAAAGCATTGATGCTGCACACCACAGCACCAGGATCTGTGACTGAGATGTGAGATGAACTTAAAATACTTTCTCATGGAGCATTCCTTTTAGTTTAAGAAAGAACTGTATTTAGATTTGGGTGCTTAGTGAGACATTTTCTTGAAAATTAACATAAACATGTCATGGAAAACACCTGACAGCATTTTCTTTGGGTAACAAAGCAAATGCTTTTGAGAACTCATATCCATCACTGATGAGATTAAAGTTAATATTAATGAGATTACCTAATCATATATAATCCAACATGTCAAAATTTAGATCTATATTTCCAAATTAAATCCGTATTTTTCAAATGATTTTATAACATCATGTATGGATAAAAAAATCTATTCAAAATATGAAATGGGCTAATAGATTTTGATGTACAACATGCTAAAGGTTCAGTAATATAGTCATATTCCATATTAAAACAAAGAAAGAGGGATAGCTAATTATATATATATATATATATATATATATTCCAACACAGATCAGCAGTCCACAATAGAAGTGGGCTGTCCACAAGTTGCTGACTTGAGCCATTCACAGCTCAGTATATTAATATGACTTTACTTTATATACTTTCATTTTTATAACATTTCTGCTCGATGGTTAACACCGACTTAAAGCAAGACCTATATAACAAGAAACAACTTTTGTATCAGATAAGGTCAGTCAGGTACCTTAAGGGTTTATTCTGTAACCCTGTCCCACACCTTGTAAATCCCTTGTCAGTGTCAGCCATGTTGTATGTTACCCTGTTTGTCATTTTTTCTATTTTTTTTTTGCTTCTATTTTTCACTCTTTAAGTTAAAATATGAATAAATAAAGAACAAAAATAAACCTGCAGAAACATTACATTAAGCACAGTGCCATTTACAACCATTCTAATAAAAAAAATTTAAAACAAAATAAAGAAAACTTGCACTATCTAGCTTGGGCACAGTAGCAAAGGAAAACACAATTAACTGCAGGGACAGCTAATGTAGTGAGTGAGGTATTTATCAGCTATTTCTATTAAACTATATAACATGAAAATCCAGGCACCGCCTACTATGCGAGACATTAAAAGATGGACAAGTACAAAGGAATGCTATTCCTTTCACTGAATTTCTTTCTTTTTAGAAATTACTCTTCAGAAATTGTTGCTAATAGATTACTAAGTCAATAAGTAATTTTGGAATTTCCCACCTTAATTTTTAACATAGTAAATATGAATTTTTTTTTTTGGTGGAGCCAGGGATTGAACTCAGGCCCTTGTACTTACCAGGGAAGCGCTTGTTCCACTGAGCCATCTCCCTGGCCAATATGAATTATTTTTAACAGTACAAAGGGATATAGGTCAATAGTGTCCTTTGCAGTTCTGCAATGCACAATCCACATGGCTACACAAAGCTGCCCTATCCCCATTCAAATACACAGGGCTTCCAACAAACTTCTTTAGTCCTATTCTTTAACTATGTAAGGGCACTCATCATCATACACATAAAGACACTGTGTAACAGGAGAAAGACCAAAATAAATAACAGGAAACAAAGAGGCTTAGATATTTAAGAGGAACTGCTAGAACAAGAAAAATAATATTTCTGTATGTAATATCCCCAGGGGTATGTTATTGTAGCTAGTAAAAAAAATAAAACTTATGAAAACAGAACTGGAGAATAAAATGTTAATTATAAATATGGCAGCTAAAATAAGTATCAAAGAAGGAACATACAATGAAAAGAAATGAATGCAAGAAATATGATAGCAGAAAAAGAGAAAAAGAGAGAGGAAAGGAGGGCAACAGACTGAGATAGAGAAAGAAAGAGCTAGAAATTGAAGTAAAAATCATTGAAGAGATAATCCAAAACCATTTCCCCAGGGCCAGAGAGATAGTTCAGCAGACTAAATGCCTGCTTAAGCAAGTGCAGGGACCGGGATCTGATCCCCAGCACCACATGCCGCCCTGGCCCTGGCTCACTGAACCACCAAGATTGGGAGTGGTGGCGCATGCCTATAATTTCAGCCCTGGAGAAGCGGAAATCAGGAGGATTACTATGAGTCCAAGATGCATAGTGAGACTCTGTACCAAATACATAACAACAACAAAAACTCTTTCCCCAAAGAACAAACTTTCAAAGTGCAAATGCTTTCTCTCTCATGAATGAATGCTGCTACCTAGTGCCATCCCATAGAAAAGTGGGCTTATAAAATCATGATAGCATCTTCACGCACCCTGTTCACTGCATCAGGCACTGTATAACTTTTGGCTTTCTCCCCAAATCAAAACGACCATGAAAGATAAATGCTTTGAATTGATTCAGAACACTGAGATGGCTGTGACGGCACAACTAAAGGACTCCAAGAACTGCTTCTCAAAGTGACAACAACATGGATAAGAGGTTTTAAGGGTAGGGGAATAGTCTGAGAAAGAATAATGGCAATATGTCTTGTACTGTAATGCATTTGTAAAATTTATACATTCATTGTACTTTTCAATCATACCTTATATATTCAGTTTTTAAAGACCTAAACATAATGTTGATTTTGTTACAAATCAGACTATTTCAGATAAAACTATCAAGATTATTTAACTGCTAGGTCAATGGCTGTTTTATGTGAACCAGATGTACTTATAGCAAACAACTTAACTTAAAAATTCAAAATCTAAAGGCCATTTAAAATGTCTTAAGTCTATAAGGTTAGAGACATGAGGGTAGAATAGCTATGATAGTCATGGTTGTTTTAGTGGAATTCAGGACCCTTCTGCCTCAGCCCTCTGAGTGCTGGAATTACAGGCTTTGCCACCAATAATATCAGAATTTTTTTTTTTTTAAATGAGTGACTCTATATAGTCTCACAGGAAGAGACTAGAGCTACACTGCCATACTCATAACAAAATAACAGCAAAACTCTATTCTGAATATCTACGTGTATGTTTGGAATTAAGAAATCACCTTAAGAAAGACAGGAAAAGAACTTTTTAAATCTCTGTTCTTAAGCAAAGGATTCCTGAAACATACTACTAGGTGTTCCCCAATAGTTAAGGTAATAACTAAGAAGGAGAAAGGCATGCACCGTGTCTATCAACATAATCTCTTTTACCTCTTATTTTCTTATGCTGCAATTACATAAACAAAACTAGAGGGGAAAAGTCATGATACATTAAGAATTAGTTACCTAGAAACAAAAGCAGAATGCTGTAGCGGGGCCAGGGAGGTGGCTCAGTAGAGTAAGTGCTTGCCTGGCAAGCATAAGGGCCTGAGTTTAATTCCTGGTTCCGCAAAAAAAAAAAAGAATGCTGTAGCATAGGATATGTATCACAGCAGAAGAAGCAATCTAGAATATGAACAGGAATTAATGCTCAAAGAGGAAATGTAAAGATATAAAAAATTATGAGCGACGAGGAAAATATTAAAAGGACATTATAATACTGATTTGGTTATAAGGCTTTGACCAAAATCTTGAAGATCATTTCAAGCTGTTCACCAGGTCACACATATACATCATATACAAACACCTGAATCCATTCAAGTGACTATTGATATGGACCAAAACTGTCTCTTGTGGCCTTCCATTCCATAGGGCTTCTTTTATATTTGCTTATGGACTTCTAATTTTTAGCATAAACTTTTTAAAATTTTATTAAGAAAAAAATAGCAATGAGACAGTTTCAAAACAAGTTAGTAGGCCAGTTACAATAATTAATACATTACATATTGTTTTTGTAGTAGTTATTCATAGTACAAGATGCAGACATGATATCTTGTCTAAACAATCAGTACAAATCTCAAGAGAAAGTAGCTTTATATCTATGCTATTTTATATATACAATATATATATATATTTTACTACAAAATGGACCTTCATTTATATCCCCCTTTTTTACTTTTGTCAGAGATGAATATTCTATTGCCATTCATATATTGTAGGTACATGAATTCAGCAAAGTAATCCAATATAGTCCAGTAGTCTATAATAGCCCTGGGTTATCTGCATGACTGGCCATGTCAGAAGATGTTGACTTGAGTCTTTTACAGCTCATCATATTAATATGGCTTTACGTTTCTGTATCTCATTTTTATACTTTTCTGCTGGATGGTTAAGACAAGACAAAGCAAGACCTATATGACAAAAATGTAACTGTTGTATCCGACAAGGTCAGTCAAATCTCCTCAGGAGTTACCCTGAAACGATGTAAGCAGTTTGTAGATCTTTTGTCAGTGTCAGCCATGTGGATGAGTCACAGCCATTGCTTGATCAATTTGCTTTCTACAAAAGCCTGAGAGAATGTTTTCTTTCCACTTGCCTCTCCTTAGGCACACTCTACATCATTGATCACTTTCTCTGTGGCCCCTAATCTCCTTGATCAGAAAATTTGGGACACTTTTGAGTTACAGGATGTTACAATACAGGTTCTCTTATGTTAGCATAAATTTTTTTAAAAAATTATTTATTTTAGGGCCAGGGAGATGGCTCAGTAGATTAAGCGCTTCCCTGGCAAGCGCAAGGACCCGTACATCCCCAGTCTTTTTATTTATTTGTTTCTTTTTCTTTTTTTTTTTTTTTTTGGAGATAAAGTCTTGATAACTTGCTGGTTTGGGTCTTGAATTTTGCATCCTTCTAACACAGTCTCCAAGAGTGCTAGAATTACAAACATATACTAGGCCCAGTTTTTTTTTTTGTTTTTTTTTTATTTTAAACAAAGAACTAATTTAAAAAACGTGGTGTTTATATGAAAATGTTAAGTTTCACTTGGCAAATATGAGGAGGGCAATCACAGGAAAAGCAATCTGATGATTTACTCTACACAAGGATAAATGTTACTGGAAAACAATCAAACGATGATGCTTTATGCATAGGATTCATAGATTTCCTTCATGTTTATACCTTTTCATATTTAGAAAGGCGAAAAGCAAACCTTGTTGCCCTAAAAGCATAGGAATTACTGGCCAGGGGAGGAAAAAGAAAATACTCTATGCTCAAGGCTCAGGGAGTCTGCCACTTAGCATCAGCCTCCCAAACACTGCGAACCAAGCAATAGCACACCAGTGCACCTGGAAGTGCAAGAGCGCAGACACCCTGTGTCATAGGGAAAGTCAAAGCTGGATATAGACCAAGAACAGCTTTCACTTTCCCTATGACACAGGAAAGAAATCGGCACCAATGTAGCTTCCACTTTCAAGGAAATGAATTACTAAGGAATCTGGCACTGTCCTGAGACAACTGTGGCAGTGGGAAAGTCAAAATTCAGGTCAACTCCATACTACATAGACCCAAACCCCATGCTAATGGTTTAACATAAGAAAAAGTGTGCCTGTTTCCAGATATGCACACTACTTACCTCAATCCTACACACAATGCCTGGCCTTCAAATCTAATGACAGGAGACAAAGAACCAGACTCAGACATGCCCCAAATATTGGAACTTCCAGAAAGAAAATTTTAAGTTGCTGCAGTTAATGTATTACACACTGAGAGAAAAGGGAGACCACATGTACAATGGAATGAAAATTTCAATAGGGTTACTCTAAAAGAAATCAGTTATGATGCTAGAAACAAAAACAAATGAATCCAGCATGACAGAGGTGAAAACTGCCTCTGATAGGCTCACTAGCGCATAGGGTAAAACTGAAAAATGAATCAATGAAATTGAAGAAAGGTCATTAGAACACATACAAAATGAAACACAATGGTGGGAGCTTGTGGGTATAACCAAATCAGTGTGTTTAAGAACAGGATTAACATGAAGTGGATCAGCATGTAGGAAACTGGATTTCCAAAAATATTAGATAAAGGATAGTAGTGAAAATCCCAATTAAGATAAATGCTGAAAACAGCTACACCAATAGATAAACACATGCATAAGCACATGAACAAAACACTTAAGAGAATTAAAATAAGATCTTAAGGGCAATCAAAGAAAAAAGATAGATTAGATTAGACTAGATTAATTATACAGTAATTATAGTAAGACAGTTTGCCAACAAGTATGCAAGTCCAGAGGGAAAAAATTCTCTAAGTGGTGAAGAGGAGAAAAAAAAAAAGTCAACCAAAAAATATCTTTCAAAAATGCAAAAGATTTTTAAACAAAAAGCCTTGAAAGTATTACTAATAGTCTTGCAACATTAGATACTGTATATTTCATGAAAGAAACAGAGCTATATAAGGAGATGAAAACTACTGGAAATGATAAAAATAAAGGAAAATGTAACATTCATTTTTACATTTTAATAGTTCCAAAAGATACCTAAGCAAATAAAATTTTTTTAAGCAAAAATTTTAACACTACATTCTCTGCCTTTATAACATATGTAACAGTAATATATATAACAACAGTAAGGGAAAAACCCACAAAATCTCAGCATCGGGACTGAAGATGAGTACTACTGCTGAGTCCATAGACATTAAAAGGCCAACAAACAACTCTATATATGTGTGAGTATATTCAAGAGTTCAGCATCTTAAATAAAAGTGTACCAAATCCTAAAAAAAACAGAAATAATCAAAATTCATTCAAAAAAAAAGGAACAAAAAATCCTTTCCATTTGAAAAACCTATTGGTAATTAAAAATCTTTCAAGGAAAAGAAGTTTCTATCAAATAAAAGCTGTCTGGAAAAATGCTGCTACTTCTACCTAGATTCCACTTACACACTGTACAAGACAGAAGCCAACCTCTTTTCAAAGTACCTACTTAAGATACCTGAAACAATATACACTTAAAATATTCCTACTTTAAAAATTAGATTAAACCTTTATTCGGACAGTTTAACTCTTTCAAAATATTAAGTCATCTGGAAATACTTTCTGGAGTGTTAAATGATTGAGATTCAACTGCTTTCATGATTTTTAATTCATACATTTTTCTCCATTATCCGTAGTTAATGTAATTAAGTGGCAACTAAAAGGATGAAGTCTTTGTCAAAATGAAAGTATCTTGTAATTTTACTTAAAATTAGAGCACCTGCCTGGCAAGCACAAGGTCCTGAGTTCTATCCCTGGCACTGAAAAAAAAAAAAAAGTAGATATTTTATATTTGGTGAAAAATTTTTAAATCTCAACTTTTTCTACCTCATAACATGCCAATAACTACTAAAGTATGCATTTTGAAATTTAAAATTTAAAAATTCATGAACAATACATTCAAACGTATATAAAATGTTAATCTATGAAATATAATACACCTTTACCTTAGATACAGGTTCTTGTTCCTTAGTGGGAGCTTCATTTTTTAATCTTAAAAACAAAATGAGTATTGATTACATTATACTTACAGGATAAAATATGAACTGGGGTTTCTGTGCTTAAAATAACTAAAATGTAAACTTAATGTACATTTTGTCCTATAATAAAATACATGAGAACAGATTTATAAATATGATAAATAAATGAACTCATGTACTGTATTTTCTTCTCTAAAAACAAGAACAAAAACATTGCTTTTGTTAGGTACAATTTAAAACAAAGGATATACTACATTAGTAAAAATTATTTTTTCAAAAAAAGCACATCTGATCCCTAACATCACAATAACTTACTTAACTTAAAGCAAGGTCATATGCATCACACATACACGTACATGTACACACATTATGCATTTAGTGTGTACTATTATAAAACATAAAAACATAGATGTAAGTATTTTATCTATTGTGAAATTCAATGATAATGGCACTTCAATATATACATTAGCTTTCTCTGGAGGCAGTAAGTCACAGAAATAATTTATAATTTTGAATATATCTTTTTAAAAACTTTTATAAGCATTGCTCAAAAATTAACTATAAAAAATTTAAGCCTGACTCCTAAAACAAAGATAGAAAATCTAAATAATCTTATAAAATAATCATCTTAATATGAAAGTAGCTTCTCCAAAGGATTTCTATTTTAGAAACTGACGACTCAATTAATTTGCTTAAATCCCTAGCATCAGACACATACAAAATTATTTGTTAATACATTCAATACACAGAGAAGGGTGGTCCACTTCACCTGAAATGAGACTAATCATTTTAGTTTCATTGAAGCCTTGATACAAATGTAAGAAATAATTTATTTAACTTAAGCAACTTCAGTCACTTAAATTTTATACTTAAAAAAATGAAGATGTCCAGTAGGACAAAAATGTTAATCATTTAAAAGCTATTATCAAGGTTAAATACAGAATTATCAAATACCCTCCTTTATCCATTCTCTGAAGACACATTCTAAAAAATAGTAATCATTGCTGGATTCAACCCTTAGGACCTCCAAAAAAAGAAAAACAAAACAAAAAACTAAAAGTTAATACTTTACTAAATATTAATGATAATTAACTGTAAAGTTACTGATCTATATTTTAGGTGTACAAAATTAGAAACAACATTAAAAAGATTGTGGTCTTTTTATAGAACCATAATATTGCTAGTAGATTAGAATCACAAAATGATTTGTCAAACAACTTGAATAAAACAAAAAGACAATGTGTAAGTGCCAATAATTCCTTGGATCTAAGTTTTTTTTTTTTTTTTTTTTTTTTTTTAATGTATTTTACTACAGAGTCTCATTACACTACACAGTGATCCTCTTGTTTTTAGCCTCCCAAAGGCTGGGACTACAGGCACATGCCACCATGCCCAGTCTCAGTCGCTCTCTGAGTGCCCTGGGGGCAGGGCCAGCACAGCACACTGGGGGTCGAACTCAGGTCCCTGCGCCTAATCTAAGCAGGTACTTTAGTCTACTGAGGTATCTGGCTGGCCCTTGGATCTAAATTTTGAAAAGTATTTCAATGTGAACAATATTTATGAAAGAAAAACTACATCAAATATAAAATATAACCACTGCATTAATGATGTTTATAGGAAAATAGTGGTTTTAAACATAATGTATATGAAAAATTAGTCTAAAAAACAAAGGTATATTACTGTTCTGCAGTAAATTTTTCTACTTCAACTGATTAAATTCAGTTTGAAAAGTAGAAATAAATTATTCAAAAATCAATTCTGAAATATTTTACGGAAGTTTTTTTTTCAGCTTACTGTTGAAAACATTATTGAACACCTTATATTTTTACAAAAAACATTACCACTCCACTCATTTTCACATAAATAAATCAGTTTTATGCAGCAATTAAAATAGAATGCAATAAGCATGTTTAGCTATTATTGCTAACATTTCATTTGGAAAAACTAGTCCTTGTATCTCTTCAGAGGAGCATGATGACAGAAACTTTTATTATTCTTTATTTTACTGGTAAGAACTGGAAGAAGAGAACACAGTAAATACCAAAGCAGTCAGCATTAAAAGGCCTACAAGCTTGATTCTGTTTTGTGTCTTTTACACACTAAAATTCCTTTTAAGGGACAAAACTATAATAAACGGTAAAAACAACTCTACAATTAACTAGAAATGTATACTACAAATTTCATTACAATTAATAAGCACTAAAATTTTGTAACTATAAAAGCATAAAAATTTACTTTAATACAATTCCAAAAAACCCCAAATACATTAATTTTTGAAAAAGAAAACAATTTTATACCTATAATTCCTACTGATTAAAGTTACTTGCTGAAATAGTCATCATTTGAGGTCAACTTTTGGAGAAGACAGTCCAATTTGCTAAGCTCAAAGTTCTGTGATAATGACCTGTCACCAAAAGGTTTTTTTTTTTGTGACTGTTGGTTTTTAATTTTGATGTTTCTTGGGAATGTTGCAGTAATGCTTTTTACAGAAAAATGTGCAATATTTAGAACACTGAGATTTGAATACAGACAGAAACACTATTAATTTATTTCAATGTCTTTAATGAGATTACAGGTAATTTTTTCCTATGGAATTCTGAGAAATCTCTGATGCATTTGTAAAGTATAATCCCTTTCCTCCAAAGTATAAAATCAAATATATGGCCCTATTTGCTTGTTTTCTACAGGTAAAATAACTAACACAAGATTTCATTCATAGTATAAACATACCATAGGCTGGGGTAAAGATGTAAAGAAAAACTATTCAGGTTCATTTCATTTAGGCCAAATTCTGTTTCCGATAACATTTAGAAGCCAAACATGTCAATGTTAGTATTACAAATGTAATCTTTGATTTAAGGATTTTTGTAACATAGTGAAAAGGCTAAGGAGATTGTATAAATCATTAGTGAAGTCAGTTCTCAAGACCTTCTTAGACACTGAAGACTAAATTTAAGAGAGTAATCATTAGATAAGAAGTAACTAATAGTAACTAGTTAAATATCTAGCACATAATTCCTTATCATTGCTTCTGAATAGGTTTGTGTGGAAAAAGTATTTGGTCTTATTTTTACTATTTTCTTTTTTGGAACTGAGAATCGAACTCTGGACCTCGCGCTTGTTAGGCAGGCGCTGTGCCACTGAGCTGCATCCCCGGCCCTGGAAAAAGTATTTGAACTAAACATTTACCAACAAACTATACCTAAGTATTCTAATCCAAAAATAAAGTCTCTTGTAAAGAAAACAGAATGGTTATAGAATTTTGAAAAAGACTGAGCCAATGTAATAGGTAAAGAAACAAGCAAGTAGCAGAGAGCACAATGAACCTGAGTTTGCAGGAATATGAAAGCTGTTATCAAAGCAGGGAAAGTGACCTAAGGCAAAGGAAGCAATGGATTTAAAACAAAGTGGCACTGATGCAAAACCCTACAGCCTCTAGTCTCCTATCTCTTAAATGTAGGCCTCGCAGGAAAATAGTTAAAGATAAAATTGAAGATATAGAAAAGACAACTTCAAAGACCTTCATAGCTATGTTAAGTGTTCACAGTAAGACCATGAAGGCCAGTAGGAAAATGTGATCAGATCTGTGCATCAAAAGTAATGGATAGGTTTCAGTGAGGGAGTTCAGTTAAAATGGTTTGTGACTGTCTCTTAAAACAGTAGCAGTGTCAATGGAGAAAAGAAGATTTAGGGAAATATAAAATTACATAAGGAAAACCAGTGTACCTTGACAGGCAAGAAAAATGGTAATGTCACAAATCAGGAGAAGGAATTCAAGGGGGAAACAAACATATTTTATAGGAAAAAGAAATTTAGGGCTGGCAAGATAGCTCAGTGGTCTAGAGCACCTTTCAGGGACCGCGGTTCGAGTCCCAGCACCACATGCCATGCCAGCCCCTCCCCGCAGGGCCGGCTGAGCTCACCCCCCACTCCCGCGAAAAAAGAATCCGTGATGTGTAGCGAGACACTGTAATAAATAAAGGAATTTAAAAAAAAAAAAAAGAAATTTAGATTTAGATATCTGAATTTGTGATACTATCCTATGGCCATGTTTATCACACAGATCTGCTCATTCTATGTATGTCATTCTTAAGCACTATAAATATCACTTCTACTCAGAATGTGACTGCCAAACTAATTCTGAAAAACAATTTTATGCTATTCTTTGCTAAGATGTTCTACTGTCTATACACCACAGAAATATTGGCCTATGATCAGGTACTGTCCCTGTGTTGTGCCAGCTCCTGCCTGCCCTCTCTAGCAGGAGGGCATTCATAGTGAAGCTAAGTCCTGCCTCAGAAGGCAGGAAGCACAATTTTTAGTAGTTCAAGGCTCTTAAAGACAAACTGCTAGGATTTAAATTGAGATTACCCATTTAACAGTTATGTGGTATTAAGTAAGGTATCTAATTTATCCATATTTCAGGTATCTTAAGGACAATAATAGCACCTGTCTCACAGATTTGTGAAAATTAAATTAGCAAATAAATGCAAAACATGTAGAAGAGTATCTGGCACATGGTATGTGAACAATTCCTATTGGCATGGGTAGTGTCTGGAATCAATCTTTCTATACAGAATTTGCTTGAAAGTACATATCAGTTACCTTGTAACTTAAATACAGCCACAACTTTGAGACTTTCATGCCTCACCTTTCCTTCAAAACCAATATATTAACTAGGTATTAATTTTGATTGCTGGACTACTCCCTTTAGGACCAGCCTTATTTGGTCTATGAAAACACTGACTTGTTTCTAAAAGCCTGGGTTTGAGCTGCTCGTATAAGTATGTGGTAAAAGCAGAAAAATTACTCTGGACTGATAAAACTAGGTAAATACAGAATAAGAAATCAAGAAGACAAAATAAGTGTGTATAGAATTGCAAAAGAAAAAAGAATGTATGCAGAATTAACATAGGAATAGGGTTATATTTATCTTATTGGCAATACTGATGAACACCCTAGACATTCCACTTTTAACCCACAAATGACCTCCAAAACCAGGACACTATAAAAGTGGCACTAACCTCAAAATCACTGGAGAGGTTGGTAGTCTATCCTAAATGACAGACTGCAGAAAGTTTCATTTACCTCTCCTTTCCTGCTTACAGATATCAAACACACCAACCCAAACCTGCCAGAAACTACCACATCTTGAGGTACAGCTCTAACCCATTAACTTGCAATTTCATACCAATGCAAATGCATTAAAACTACCTACTTTGAAAATAAAAATTATTTTATAATTCTTTGTGATATTTCTGAAATATTTACAAAAATCCTGAATCTAAAGGAAGGTTCCAGAGAATATCTATCCCAGTCACAAAAGATTAGAGAAGTAAATAAGCCTAAAATATGAGATTAGATTGGTTTGTCTTTCTTTCCTGCTAATTTAGATGAAATGAAGGTACCCTGACCATTTTGAACATTTAAGCCTTTAAAACTTATCATTACAGCTAATACTGCCAACAAATAACTTCTGAAATTGACAAGTAACAGAATGACCCCTCACATATTCTCCAAAGGACATAGCTTCAACGAGATGAAACACATTCAACAGAAATATTTCTATATATAAAACTATAAAATGTAGGCATTCTGCCTATGAAAAATTACTATCAGTTTAACTGAAACAGTGATACTTCATTTTGAGGATATGTTTAGATTCTCTTCCATATAATATTTCACAAAAGTTATACAGCACAAACCCCATCTTTTATTCACACTTCATTTCCAGCTCCTGACATCAAAGGCACCCCAACCTTCTCGTCCCTGGAAGGCAAGTTATCAGCCTTCAGCATCAATGAATAAATGTGGCTCCGGGTCCTGAGAATGAAATTCATGATCTCTCTTAGTGGTTCTCAAATAAGAGCGAGGAATATGTGGTCTCAAGGAAAGTCAGTTTTCTATCTGCATTTCTTCCTCATATTTTTTTGAAGAACACAGTATAATACACAACTTTTATCTGTAAAATACATGTCTCTTTTTAAACCTTTAAAAAAGATTTTGTTTTAAACACATTTCATAAATGAGGAAATCAAAGCACATGACCAGAAAGTTGTTGAGACAGTAGGGTGCTGAACTCTTGATATTTGAGTCAATGCTCTTTCCAATGTATAGGGGTACACTGGTTCACAGATTTAATTCTTTTTAATTTTATTATTATTTTTTTAATTTAATGTATTTGGTACAGGGTCTCACTATGCAGGTTGGACTTATAGTGATCCTCCTGCTTTCAGCCTCCCCAGCGCTGGGATTACAGGCATGCACCACCACAGTCTGGACTCAGTCATGGCTCAGTGGTCCCTGGGAGGTGGGGCTGGCACATTACTCAGTCCCTACACTTGCCTAACCAGGCGCTTAGTCAGATGAGCTATCTCACCAGCCCATAATTCTTTTCATAATTCTGGTCACAGACTGAACTGGACAAGAACTTAATCAATTCCTTATAAGATGAACAATGAACCCAACCATTTAATTTAATTCAGTTCTCATCCAATTCAGTTTGCTATCAGAGACATTAAAAGAATTAAGTTTGTAAACCAAGGTACCAAAGTACTTTGCCTAAATCAAAGTTGGAGGTTACTCAGAGAATAAAATCAACTTTTTAATCACTTCAAATTGTAGTTTCTGTTTTTCTTTCTGGTGACTGTTATTTTGCTATGTAGCTTAGATTGGCCTCTAACTCAAGGCAATTCTGCCAGCCTCCTGAGTGCTGGGATTACAGTCATGAGCCCCTATGCCCAGCATAAAACTATAGCTTTTAAGACAGTTAAATCTCCCAAAAATAGATAACTCATAAAGTAGCCTAGTTTTGTATGCATGTGCCATTATGCATTTACAATGGTTTCATATGTTCTGAAAATATGCTAGAGAAAATTATGTATTTTCAACTTCTTGTCAAGAAAAAGGCCAGGGATATAACTCAGCAACACAGCACCTACCTGGCAAGCAGAGTCCTGAGTTTGATTCTCACTACCAACAAAAATTAAAATTTGAATCTAAAAAACTGATAAATTAAGAAAAAGAATTTTATAAAATGTAATACTTTATTTCTCTGTTATAATTCATCTACACAGATATACTAGAGAAGAGAGGGGAAAACACAGGGAAACAGAACAAAGCCATTTCATAACTGAGTTCAATAACTACATTATATATTTTTCTTTTTATATTTTCATAAAATAGTATGGGATAATAGTATAGTATGGGATAATTTCTGGAAATGAGTAATAACAGAATTTTTTTCTTTAGAGATTCTGTAGCAATTTTCTATAAGTTAGTGTTGTTTAATACCCTTTTTCTGACAGAAAAAGCCAGAATTACATTCAGTTCTGTCACCGAGAATTACAAGGCTCAACTGAAGCCCTGTGACATAATGTCATCCACTTGGTAGTTTGGAGGAGGACTGAAGTATAAGTGAAAATTAGAAATGACCGCTGTGAAGACAGACTGCTACTCAATCTTAATGAGGAAGATACCACAGATAGGTAATTACCAAGGTTTCTTGTCATGTGGAAGTAGCATTAATAATAAAAATGGTTAAGAAGGCCAGCCAAATAGCCCAGCAAATTAAGGCACCTCCAAGCAGGTGCAGGGGCTGGGGCTTCGATCCCTGGGCCTGCTGCACTGGCCCCGCCCCCCAGGGCACGCTGAGACAGCAACTGAGAGTATGTATGATGGCGCATGCCTGTGATCCCAGCACTTGGGAGCCTGTAAGCAGGTGGGTCACCACGAATCTGGTCTCCTAGTGAGACCCTGAACACTCTGTAGACCCTTCACTAAAATACAGGGAAAAAATAAATAACAACAGTAGTAGAAGCAGCAAGTGAGCATTTATTGAGTGGCTACCTTCTGTAAGGGTAGAATCAAATAATTTAAATATTTAATTAAAATATTTGAATTAGCATAATTAATTTTTACATATTATTCCTAACAACCACCCTAAGTATTGCATATCTTTCAATGAAAAGGAAGATGAATCTCAGTAAGGTTAAATGATTTCCTCAAGGCTACAGAACTGGTTAGATATAAAACTGGAATGTTTCTGTTTTATTTTCTCATTTATTGTGTGTGTGTGTGTGTGTGTGTGTGTACACAAATTAAACCCAGAGCCTTATGTAAAACTAGGATTTAAACTTAGGTATACCTTATTTCAGGAGTACATTCTTATAATACATATTTCACAGTGTTATAAACAGATTTTCAGTGTGGAGGATTAAAAACCATACGGTCTCAAAAAAATTAAAAAACCAGTCTCATATTTCAATAAATAATGCAGCACAGAAGTCTAAGTTGACAGATGATAGTAAGCTGTTCTAGAGATCAAATACCAAACTGACAAGAGTCTGCAGAAGGATCTCAAAAGCAGAAGTAGCCTAAAAGTATGAGATGAACCACAGAATAGCCAAAAATAAGACAGTATAATTGAAGGGAAAGTACTAGTGCAACTTATAAGAGACAGTTACGATTAAAATAAACCTAGAAGTGTTTGGAAAAATTCCCTGAAAGCATGTTTAGTGAGTTTTAGATACAAAAGTTGAATGACATGACTAATACGTGGTGCCACAATTCTAAAAGATAAACTGCATCAAGAAAAGAAAGCTATGCTAGGGATAGAGCTCAGTGACACAGTGCCTGCCTGGCAAGTAGGAGGTCACAAGATCGATTACTGGTACCAAAAACAAAAAAAAAAAAAAAAAAAAAAAAGATCAAGGAAAAGAAAGCTAACAGAAGTAATTTGTAAAAATGCTACAGACCCCAGGACTGGACATAGTGGTATATTCCTGCAATCCCAGAAATGGGGAAGCTGAAAACAGGAGGATCGCTATGAGAGACCCTGTTCCAAAATAATTTTAAAAAAGCATAGACCTGAATAGCAATAAACAAAACATTACAGTACAATCATAATTTTATAACTGATGTACCTCCTACATGCTGCTCATTCTTGAAGTACTACATGGACATACTAACTCCTTTAATTCCCTCAGCACTTCATGAGTAGCTGGTTTTTTTTTTAATCTGTGCTTTTCAATGTCACATACAGTTAGTAAACAACAGGGCTGGACTCCCGCCCACTCTGTGTCACACTGTCCCTTTAAGGTCTGAGGGTGTACTGTGGAACTGGGTATCACATTTCCTAACCTTATTATCCAGGAAGAGTTTCTGAAACCATTTAGGCAAAAAGTAGTTTCACAAAATCGAAAACTATTTAAAGAAACTTCTTCAGGATAATATAAGGCTAGAAATTTTAATAGTGTCAATAAATGTAGCTAAGTGATAGACTAATAAACTAATAGGGTATTATAGAGAGAAGCTAGAAATAATGAGATTCTTTGCAGTGTAAAAATCGCATTAGGTAATCATACTCTTCAACAAAAGTATCCCTTGCTGCTACAATCAGAGGTAGAATAGAGTAATAGCTACTCTAGCTTTATTATGTACTTATTAGATTTTATAAACATAATGACACTTTTTTCCTGATATAGCACATAAAAATACAAAAATGTACTTGCTAGCATCTACTTATACATTCTATCTTATAAAGTATGCATGAACATGAATGAAATGTCCAGGTCATTTTAGTCAACACATTATATAACTACTTTTATTTTCCAAGTTAAGATCAGTACTCTCTATATGCTATTTATTTTATGAAGGTTTATGACATGATATTAGCACTGATAAAAAAAATTTTAAACAAGTGCTCTCTTAAATATTTACAGGCTACATATAGCATATGAGCATTTCTTTAACTTGTATTTTCATGATTTATTTGACCATGGAAACCATTTCCCTCACAGCACATATAAATTATGGACATTAGTTCTAAAATGGAGAATTTGGGAAACACTAAGCTGCTTACTGTCTTTTATATAAACACAAGAAGATTGGTTTTATAGTAGTACATGTAAAGAGGTGTGTTGTGTACATGCTTAGGAGTAACATGGAAATTTAATTTTCTCAAGGTCAAGAGTAGCTATTTTCTGTACATTCTAAATTCACCTCATAAAAATAAATTATAGCATTTAGGTATAACCAGTAATGAATTAGAGAACCCCAGAACTTTATACCAAGTTAGCACTCATATCTTACAAAAAAGGTAACTGGGGTTCCACAGAAGGGTACTGCTACTTCCTAGTTTTTCTGAGCCATCACCAATCATATCTGTTTAGCTTTCTTTGTCCACTTGTTTGTCTTTCTTTCTTTCTTCCTTCCTTCCTTTCTTTCTTTCTTTCTTTCTTTCTTTCTTTCTTTCTTTCTTTCTTTCTTTCTTTCTTTCTTTCTTTCTTTCTTCTCCTTCCTCTCTCCCTCCCTTCCTCCTCCTCCTCTTCCTCCTCCTCTTTTTTCTTTTTTTTTTTTTTTTTTTTTTTTTTTTTTGCCTAACCGGGGATTGAATTCAGGCCCTTGCACTTGCCAGGGAAGCACTTATTCTCCTGAGCCATCTTCCCAACCCCTGTCCATTCTTCCTCACCCCCTAATTTACCAACAGATCACCGGCCACTGAGTTTAGAGACCTTGCCCTCTGTCTATCTCTATTGTACACCAAGGATCTCATATAGTACTATTTCACTTTAATTTTTTATTTTGGGACAAATGTAGATTTATACACAGATGTAAGAAATAATGTACAGAAATCTCTTGCACTCTTTACTCATTTTTCCCCAATGATAGCACCTTGTAAAACTACAGCTCAATGTAATAACCAGGAATCTGACAGTGATACAATGCACTGATCTCTTCAAGATCTTCAGCTTTACTTTTATTGTCTCATGACATATTGAAATATTGGTACTTACAGAGAAAACTCCCCTAAAATCACCCAAATGAATGGCTGTGATATCTCCACTGAGCTAACAGACATCTCAAACTAAAATATGTCCTAAATCAAAGTCCTCATCTTCACCCCTGACCTATCCTTTCAAAGTCTGCACTATGTCAGTTAATACTGATGTCATCTTTTAGGGTCCTAAGGCTATTAACTGTGGAGTCATTGTCAACATTCTCTCATATCTCATCTCCTAAAGTAGATATTTCAGGAATTAAATGCAGAGTTGAAACTATTTTGCCAAATGCCAAGAAACTCAAATACAACAAAAACAGAATCACTTAACCACCTACACTGCTAGCATCTTAGGCCCAGCCCCATCACCTCCTACTTGATTATGACAGCCATTGGGCCTCCTGGACTCTGCTCCAGTTTCCTTCAACTAGTCTTAAGGAAACAGGTAAATAAAACAGCTGTCAGGGCTGGGGAGATAGTTCAGCGGTCTGAGCGCTTACCTGGCAAGCGCAAGGACCAGGGTTTGATCCCCAGTACCACGTGCAGTGCTGGCCCCACGTTGTGCCAGCCACTGAAACGGGGCATGGTGGTGCACACCTGTAATCCTAGTGCTGGGGAGGCTGAGACAGGAGGATCACTATGAGTCCAAGCTGCGTAGTGAGAGCCTGTACCAAATAAATAAATAAATCTTAAAATAAGATAAAATACCTGTTATACATATGTTGTTTATGTAGGTTCTCTATATTTAGGTTGATTAGCTTTTTAATGAAATATTTTCTAATAAAAATTCTCTATAGATAAGCAGCTACTTTTTTTTGTATTGAGACAGAAACTTTAAGCTTATGAATTCAGGCTAGCCTCATAATCACAACAATCCTCCTGCATTTTATGACATAACACCTCGGTTTGAATATATAATCTAAAGGACCACCCCTCTGTCTCCTCACTGTGCTGGGACTCCAGGTGTGCACCATCATGCTGACCTAATAGCCTCCTTCCTTACAGTGATATGTAAAGTCTTATACCTCACAAATCCACACTGCTCACAGGCCTGTCTCCTCCACAGCAGCCAAAACTGGCCTCCCTGCATTTCCTTGATTCTAAGATCTAACATGCAGCCAAGCAACTCACTTGTGCCATCTCACAGTAAGGTCTTTCCCAGTCTCTCAATTCCCACTCTGTACTTCTTTATCCCCTTTCTCATTTCCATTTCCTTTACAGTATGATCACTTTGGGATATATATTCAATTTACCTTTAATCTTGTCTTTTATGACAAGACAGAAATTTCAATTTATTTTTCTACCACCTAGGACAGTGCCATGCAAAAAGTAGATATTTGAGGAATTAAATGCAGAGTTGAAATTATTTTGCCAAATGCCAATAAAAATATAAGGCAAGACTCCAAATCACTATAGGCTCAGTCATTTTTCTCAGAATGGAGATGAAAGCAAACTGAAACAATTACATCTTTTATTCAGTGGTAACTGAAAGCATAAATGCAAGAAATGGCTATTTCTGATTAGGTAATAAAGTATAATGAAGAATAATTTGATGGTAAAGAATCAAACACAAGGGAAAACTACATAGTATCAAATAAATTTAAATAACTGCAAGTAAGCAAGGTTTGTGCTTACTCTACTAAATCCACTTTTTAAATGAAGTCACAAGTGACAGAAATAAACTTGACTCTATAGTAATAGAATTGTATGAAAAAAGACTTCTGTAGAACACCACAAAGGTGTGTCACACATTGCTATATGAAGAATGTAATGTATCATTATTCTTGAGCTATGACTAATAAAGAAGACATTATTCTATAGATGAACAGAGAATGTTAAAAATGCAAATCAAGTTGCTGTTTCTCAGGGAAAATAGTTTTAGCTGGATAGATATAGGGCATATGACAAAAATCCTAGAGTCAGATAAGAAAAATAAAAAGACTAGTCTATTACCATTACAAAAAAACATTTGAATATTTTGCAATATCTGTCATTTATAGCACATATCAATTTATTTAGAAACTGAAAACTAATGGATTTTACTTTCTAATAATATTAATTGCAAGAAACACATTACATAATAAGAGATATCTAAACTCTGTGTGTGTATGTATGTGTGTTTTGCTTTGTTTTGTTTTGTCTCAACAGACAGGGTTTCATTATGTACTTCATGTTGACCCTTAACTCACTATGTAGCCTAGGCTGGCCTTGAGCTTGCTGTGATCCTCCTACCTAAGCCTTCTGAGTGCTGGGACTACAGGTGTGTACCACCACACCCAGCTACACTAGCTCTCTCTCTGTTCCAAAGTACCAAAGAAGTTTTGATTTTAGAGAAAGAAGAAAAATGCTAATTTCAGTGCCTGGTGATATTTTTGGCTATTAAAAGTAAAAGACACTTTGTTAGTCTTTAAAATTCAAAGTTAGTGCAGAATAATTGTGCTCCAGGAAAAAACTGCATTAAAATATTCCTGTTGGCTTGAACTACCTGAGGTACATACCCAACAGTATTGTCCCATGCTGCACATACTACCAGAAGTTCAAGTTAGTAGGGACATAACACACTCAGATCAGAGACCTGTCATGAATGTGTTAAGTAGGCACAGATCTCAGTTAGCATGCTAACAAGGCTTCCACAAGACAAAGCAATGGTCCTATTTACAAGATAAAATTTACAGCTTCTATATCAAATTATTCATTAGCAAATAATTCCTGGCACTTGAACACAATTTTTATTAAAAGAAAATAATAGTATCAAAACTATTTAATAAATCTATATTCAATGTAATATAAAGGACAAAATTAAAATGCATATAGGAAAGAAATATGCAGTTATTACTATATTTAATATGTTACCTTTACCAAAGAGAATTCTACATTAATGACTAAGTAGAAATTAAATAAATATACAAATATGTTACTTTAAAACTTGTTCTTAAGATCGCTAAGCAGAAAACTTACTGATTCTTTAAATCTGAAAACCCATAATTATTAATAATATTAATAACCCTGAAATAGGACAGAGGATGTAAGAATAGCCTAAGGGTCTGAGCACTAGCCAAATTAAAACATCACAAACAAGCAACTCATGTGCAGAGAAATCACAGAACTCTCTTGGAATTCTTCACAAAACAAATAGTAAACAAGTTTTAAAGAATAGAAATATAGATATCATAAAATAGACATCAATAAATTTAGCAAAAAGAAGCCCAAGCCATTAAGATAAAAAGTTTTAAATAAAAAAAACTGAGGATTATCACTGTAAAAACTATAGTTAATACTGGGTAATATATTTTAAATAACGATAAAATTAACTGTAATTTTGGGACATAATTATAGAGATCTGTTGTTCCAAGGATTTGAAAGTAGCCATCAATTTCCCAACAACCAATTTTTGTATTTCTTGGAATGTGTTTATGCTAGAGGAAGACTTAAGGGCAGCAGCTAATTGATCTGATGAGCTTTTCTTGTCTATAACTGGCCCAGGAGTTTAAGATCAAGAGGCAAAGCTGCCAGTAGGAAGTATGCTCCACGTAATGGGCCCTGAGGCCACTTTGGCCTTATGGAAGGCCAGCCATAAGGAAGGGGATCTCCCCTTATTGATCTGCCCCAACTGGGAGCAGAGCCCACACTCAAATTATTCACATTCTTTGGAAAGAGAGAACAAACATCTTGTATTCATCAAAAGGGGACATTATACAGGGAAATCCTGTACAGTTTTTGAAATCTCTGAGCTGCTTCTGCATCTGAAAAGACAAACAAAACAGCACAATGACAGACAACAAATTAGGAAAGACAAATCATCTGACCTAAAAATTCCAGATATAAGAAATTAAAAAAGCAGAGAAACAGTTTAAAAAAAAAAAAAAAAGCCTCATCATTTGGATACATTGCTCTGAAGGCAAATTGCAGAAGAGAAAAACAAATTATTTTAATCAAAATAAGAAAGGACCTAGCAACCAAAGTTACAGAAGAGTTATCTGGGGGAAAACAAAAAGTATGTTAGAATATGTCACCCTAAAGAATGGCAAGGTAAAAAAGGACTCTAGACCTATCTGAAAGATGAAAAAAGCTGAATAATGAGAGTTAGAATCATGCATTTAGCTGCTTCACTGCTTTTGTGTAAGAAAATATTCTAGAACTTTGAACTTAGGAAATTCCAAATGGTCTTGCACCAGGTCATGAGCTCCACAGAGCAGGAACCTATTTCAACAAGCAGCTTAAAAAAACAAAGAAAGAAAGAAAAAAAAAAAAAAAAAAAACAAAGTACTTTAATATTTTCATTCCTACTAATGACAATTAAAATGCAATACTACTAAAATCCATCAAAGTGAAATGCACTGAATAAAAATTAAACTTACTCAGAAAGATGTTCAGAAGTTGGGATACAAACAGAAACTGAAATTAGAAGAAAAGTTTTATATTTACAAGACATATGAACTATGGTGAGTGAGAAAAATTATAATAAAGAGCCCATATTGTGGCTAAGATAAGGTAATACAGAAAGGCCAACATAGCACAGTTATATATACTTACCTTTCTCTGTTACAATGTGGCAAATGTGAGTTTCATGTTGACTTAAATGTGTAGCCATATGATCTAAGCCAGAAACATCAGCTAGGAAATCACAACTAAGGCACACTAGAGTAATGCCCCTAATAAAAAGAAAAATAGCATAAGAGAAAAGGTTTTTTAAATCTTTTACAACATCCATACACAATCTCAAAAATTCTTTTTGCATGATTTTATCTTTGTGTCATAACTGCACTTATTTTGTCATACAAACTTGATATAACTGAAATGCTTACCTAGAAAAACAGCACAGTCATATCCAAATGCTATCCTTTATATCTACAGAAAGTATTTGTTTTCATAAACACTTCTCATTCCAATTGAAAAAAGCTAATGTCAAAAGACCTGACCAAGTCTTAGCTACACTAATAACTTGCACTAACACAGTGAAGTCACATACTATTTGTTCCTCAGACCATCTATAGTGACGATGTAGCTGGGCATGGTGGTGCACCCCTATAATCCTTAGAGGCTGAGGCAAGAGTGTCACCGTGAGTATGAGGCCAGCCTGCACTACATAATGAATTCAAGGGCCAGCCTGAGCTAAAAAGTGAGACCCTGTCTCAAAAAATGAAAAAACAAAGTGAGGATATAGTATTACTCACTCAATATATATTTACTTAGTCTGTCTCTCAATATACTATACTACCAGCTATATAATTGTGAACAAAAGTTCAACCATGCTCTAATGAAATATGTAAGTTTTTTCATCAAGGATAAAATTAAAGAAAAATATAAACACTTTAAAAATAGATCATGTGACAGCTGCCATCAACTGCATGCTACAATTGCTGCTGAATCAACTGCAAGGTTCACAACATCTAAAGTTGTCACTATTGTCATGTCACATTAAGTAGTTATTAAATATTGGAGTCCATAAGTTCTAAATTCCTTAGCCATCAAAAAACATGGCTGATTCCACCTCAGTTTTTGTATAACTGAACCAGACTAAATGTACTAACTGTATAGCACTTGCTATTTGAAACAAAATGTAGTAACTGGCACATTAAAGCATACACGACATCCAAACACCAGCCTTAAGATTGTAATTAAAAATTTATTTAGATTTGTGCTTCATAATTTAAAAAAGTATTTTTAAATATTAAGGCTTGGTATATAAGTTTGGATCTACCTAGGTCTTAACCATCCAGCAGAAAAGTATAAAAGTATAAAAATGAAGTATACATCGTGAGCCCATAATTATAAGCTGAGCTGTAAATGGATATGGTTGACAATTTCTTTGAATAACTCCCTATGGTTGCAGAATGCTGGACTGTGTTGGATTGTGGTGTCGAGTTCAAGCACCTAAGGTAGTTGAATGTCAATGGAGTGCCCACTTTTGACAGGTGTAGACAAAGGAAGGGTTGTAGAAAGAAAAAAATCAGGATGTGTGTGTATAGACAGTACAGTTGGGATAGATAA